>JAMPIV010009893.1:0-205248 GCA_024509875.1 Oreohelix idahoensis
CAAAAAAGGACTCCAGTAAACAGAAGGAACAGTGGTCACGCAGTTAAAGACAGTAGGTGGTCTCGTGAATAACAGAGATAGTTTCTTGTATATTGCTAAGGGGGGGGCGTCACTGTGGTCAGTATCTGACCCCAACACAGTCAATCTCTCGTCATTTCCCGGATTATCTCTCGTTTCTCTCGTCTCTTCTTCTCTCTCACAACACTTTTTCTCACACGTGTTTCCACAGTTCCTGTATGACTCGTGCACATCCCTAAATAAAAAGTGAAAGAGGGTGGTTGTTTAAGGATAATCTCGATTGTGTGGCGGGCTCTGGTGTCTCTCTTCTCTCTTCTCAGCATATCAGCACTCATGACGAAATGTTGTAAGAACAATTGACTCGTAGCACTTGGTAAACTAACTAAAGGGACCATGGTCTCACAGCTAATTGTTGAGAATCATCTAGGCTTTAAACCCTGTCCCATCACGAACCAGTTAGTTAACGATTTCTGTCTGTTGTTATCTCGGTGGAGGGTTATCCCCTTAATCAATTCTATTATCCAGACGTATCGACAGTTAATCACGTTATTTAGTTATTCTATTTTGCAAAAGCCTCTATCCGCAGGTCATTGTTCCATAGTAAACGCCGAATGAGATTATAAAGTACGTTAATGAGAACCATCTGCTTTGCAACGAATGACAGTGAATATCAAAAGAACGATACGTGGACGTTCTCAGTTTAACGTAACAAATTGGGGAGGAAGTATTTTCTTGATGGACTTCTTCAACATTAATATGGTGGCGGGGCAAACGAATAACCACGTGTGGAGGTGGTTGGGACACGCGCAAGATGGCAGATGGTAGGACATTGCAGTTTCTAGCGTGTAATACGATGCCCCCAGATCTTACTCCTATGTCCCATTCAGTAGTATGTTTAAAACAGTACGATGGTGAGCTTTGTTCTATCCTCCATAATTGTTGTATCTAGTCACGAATGAACTGAGCTTATGTTCTGGGACATACATATGTTGCCGTTTCAGTCTTAAACGACAACCTAAGGTGAGACTATGTTCTGTGGCCATTGGGACATTGTTGTAATCTAGTACATGGTGACCCTAGTTGTCACACAAACACCCCCTGATAAAATGAACTATCCGAGTCCTTACGATGGTGTACAGCTCTGTTCTGACATAGATTTTAAGTTCCTATGGGAAACACATCACTCAGCTTTGTCAGTCCCAAAGCAGTTGTGTCATCTACTACCACACAATGGTGACGGTTTGTTCAACCGTCACATACTTTGGAGAATGCTTGCCAAAATGGTGTGACGTTTGTTCTATCATAGACATTGTTTTTTTATTGTATCATAGTACAATGGTGTGCTGTGTTCTGTCGCGATATGACATTGTTGACGAGTCTAGTACACTGGATGCGCTCACAGTTTCTGGACACCTAGACATTGTTGAAGCCAGATAAATATGATGAGCTTTGTTCTTATCATTAGTCAATTGTGCCAAGACTAGTAACAATTTGGATGTTGAGCTTTTGTCTCTTGTCATAGACATTGTTGATTCTAGTAACTTAGGGCTGAGCTACCGTTGTCCCGTTCATCCTCAGAGAGGCATCTGTCTGCTTTATCCAAGTTACGATAATATGAGCTTTGTTTTCTCCCACTAGGACCGTTGGTAAAGACATATACTAGTACCACGCTGTGCGCTATGTTAACTCACATAATGACGACAGTTGTATCTAGTACAATGTGAGCTTGGTGAATACTCCCGTACATACACATTCCTAGGGAGCCGGTTAGCAGTAAAAGGTACCTGTGACTCTGATCCTGAGATCAGTGGTCTAAGGTTCGAACGGCCAGCTGAGGTGAGGGATTTTTTTAGTCAGCAAATCGGCTTCTGGGTTGACCCAGCCCCAAAATGGGTACAGAGCCACTCTGCTCTTGAAGGTTAAGGCGGCCGGCATGATTGCTGACACACATACCCTAGTGTGCCGATGGTCACGAAAATTATGGGGCCTTACAATCATGATTCCCCCAATATGCCTCAAGGGGCGTGTAACGGGATTGGTTTATTATAGACATTAACTGTATCTTAGTAAAAAGATTAGCGTGGGGGTGGGGGGGGGAGGGGGTGGGGCGGGTGCATGGTCGAAAGCTTTTGTTTTGTTCACAGGATATTGAAAGCAAGAGTACAATGGCAACTTTTTATATTTAGTCGTGAGACAATCTGCCTCCCAAATCTAGAATAATGGTGAAATCACAACAATTGTTCGGTCAAAGAAAAAGTACGGGTTGCTACTTGATTGATATAGTTATTCAGGCATGATTGTGTTTATTATCCAGGACATTTTGATTGATATTGTTATCAGAACTTTATTGTTTGTTAGTATGGATATAATTGTATTGTTATCAGAGAGATTGTTTGTTATCAGGCATGATTGTATTGTTATCAGGCAAGATTGTATGTTATTAGACATGATTGTTTTGTTGATCAGACATTGATTGTAATGTTATCAGGCATAAATTGTATTGATATCATGCGATGATTGTATTGTTTTCAGACATGATTGTATTGTTATCAGGCATGAATTTGTATTGTTATCCGACATGATTGTATTTGTTATCAGATGGGACAAAACGGGGCGTCCCCTATCGATCTTTGTTTCTTCCGGGCAGTAGTCGGTACATTTGTGGTAATGATTTTTATTATGTGCTCTCAAAGTAGCGCACTTTTCCTTGCTTTCTTTTCGTCTGTTATTTTTCTGCTAAGATAGCTGATATTTGATATTTATCAAATCATTCGACACTCCTCTCTGTGATGTCAGGTTGTTACCCGGGTCATCCTGGCTTGCGGTGAGCAATGCTGAGATAAGATAGTCGCCGGCTGTGTTTTAGATTGAACCGCTTATAAGAAACGAACGTAACGAAACTTTATTTTCAAAAGGGTTGAGAATTGGGCACGCTAGGCCCGTCTAACATTTCTGCTCACTTCTTTTTCGCTCAACCTTTCTTTGACTGAATTCAATTTATTCTCATATGCAGTGTTTCATAATTATCAATTTTCAAGGAATTGAAACGTTAAACGTAAAATAATAATATTAGCACACTCATTATTAATGAATCGTTTGGTAACCAGATGGGCAACACGGAGTTTTTTATACTCATACGACAGATAACGAGATTACTGTTGGGCAGACATGTGTGACATAATCCGCTTCCGGGCCGACTTGTTAGGAACAACATTACTTTCTAATAAAGTAATATGTATTACAGATTTCCCATGTTGTCATGGGTGTCTACCGATCTGCATTGTGAGAGATGTAAGCAAGGGGGCATCAGAAGAGTCCTTATTTTGGTAATTACGTTTACTTTTTGCTGGTAAGCACCCTTATTTGACGATGGGATTATTTTCGAAATATATCGCACTCTATCTGCATTGATTTTGAATTGATTGGGATCTTTCTGATTAGGAATCATAAAAACAATGGTGGGATGATTGGAATAATAGTCTCCACCATTTCGCACAGGTTATTTCACTGTGAATTTCACGCTCGCCAAAGAACAAAACTTCAGACCTTCGCTCAGGGCGTGAGATTAGATTCAAAATTCCTTTTTTTTTTTTTTTTAACCGGTCCTTTTAATTGGAGGGAAACAAAATAAGACTTACAAAGCACATGATAAACTCTCTACATTTTAATAACGAAACACCGGACTAGAAAACTGTAGATATGTCACGGATGTCAGAGGGAATGGAAGTTTAAATTAACGACACCCCAGTACGCGTTGTAGGAGGCCGATTAGATTCAAGTCTCTTTTATTCATCTGTGCAAAAACCCTGTGCGTTCAGGATTGGCGTAGTAAGTGGTGATTTATCTTTTTGAGTATTATATTACTAAACATGTGATAACTAAACATTATATATGTATATATATTACGAATGTGAAGTTTAATGGGTGAAACTCGCTATTGGATGTCAAAGTCCATTTGAGGCTGGCAATCTCAGTTGTATAGAATGGTGGTCGTTCGTGAAACCACCACTGCACGGGCTGGTGATTTGCGTTATTGATAGTTTTAGTTAAGGAGAACTAAAATGCATAAAGTAGTTCAAGGTTTGCCTATGGTGCAGGGAGGGAATGATGGGAAAGAAAAATGATGTACATACTAAAGTATAATACTTACATTTTTCAAAGCCGTGTAAATGTCCCTAGTATAACATAGTCACTTTAAAATTTAATGTAAGTTGTAAAAGCTTAAACCAGTGTAAATGTCTATGGAAAAATATTCATTTTAAAGTAATGGAAGTTTCAAATTTTTCAGTCAGTGTAAAACATAAATGAAAACATTTTCAATTTATATTGTAAAAACACTTTTCAATCAGTGGAGTTATATATGTAAACAGGGACTTATCTGTATTATTAACCTTTTCATTTTGAATATAAAGTAACTATGAAAGCTATTTTATTTAAATGTTAAGAAAAGTTTTTTATCCGAGAGGGATTAAATTTAATTCTCATCGAGGGTAAAGTAATTGGGGATGGTGGTATTATGGGGAAGATAGGAAACCACTAAAACTTTTGAGGAGGAAAACGGCCATACTCAGAAGAGCGTTTCGTTCTATTTCTTTTACCATAGTTTTTTGGTGGTACCAGCAGAAAGGTACTATCTCCTGGAAATCACGAAGGGAAACCGTGGCCTAAGCTTTAAGACGACGGACGCGTATGGGCTAGACTCTCCTTGACGTTTCTGGGAAAACGAGCTTTCCCCGAAAAACTTGATCAGGAGACGATGCGCGAGCAGAGGATGAAATGAACCCAACCAATAAGAAGATGGAGCAGAAAACGTTATTGGCAGTTAAGTTTAAATATATGCTGCCACGTGATCTTCTTGTAGTATCTCACATATCCTTAAAAGACTGTGAGGAATAACTATTCTTGATCCCATAAACTATTCAAAATTATTCACCAACTGTTAGATAACTTAAAAGTGATCATTAAAATTTTGTTATTTGTTATGTTTACTTATTTAACTTCGAGTTAAAATCGTTTTTAAAGTTTACTGCATGTTTGTTCTCAGTCCAAATTGACTACACACTCTCTTAACCACAGCTATACGAAAAATAATTAGAATTTACTGCTAAATCAAGGGGAGGGGGAATAATATAAACGAGTCTTGAAAAGTTTAATAAGTGCTTAAATCCTTCACAAAAGCTGTCGGCAGATTACAGAATTAAAACGTGTCAGCAACAGCCAGCTTTGTTTTTCGCTTATCTGAATATCTTGTGAAGACCTCCCTTGTGATGGATAGCTTTACTACTTTTCTAATTGTCTACATTTCTGCCAAAGAATAAATCTTGTGTAAAGATAGACTACATTGAAGCCTTTTATTAGATTAATCTTGCTGTGTTTGGGCACTGTTGGACCACTACTGCAAAATGCAGGGGAGGGCTTTTACAGTCACCTTTCAGACATGACTGTAATATTATCAGGCTTGATTGTATGGTTATCTAGGCATGGATATTACTTGGTTATCAGGGAGGTTGCCTGTATTGTTCATGAAGGACGTCATTGATTCATGATCCCCACGGAGCATGTGGTCATTATCACACATTATTGTTGTTTTTGTCGGATATGATAGTGTCGTTATTGCACATATGATTGGTGGTCGTTTTCACCCACACGATTATTCCCATTTATTACGCATGGGACTGGCAGTATATCATAGCACGGCTCCGTGTCCACTTTATTAAAACATTAATCTATCCCCATTGATAGCTAGGACTTTTTTTCATTTTATTATGCATGGACTGTCTCATTATTCTTTTCATAATCTTTACATCAAATTATTACTTTATTAGGTGTAGCTGCACATCCAACATGATTTTCACATCAAAATTTTCTTCACATAAAACATGAATGTCTAAAGTAGATATTTTACACATCAGACATGATTGTCCAAATTAGACATTTTGTACTTTTCATATATAACTGTTGTAGCAGCATTTTGTCACATCAAACATGATTGTCATATCAGACATTTTTGCCTCATTATCAGGACATCGGTACCACAACGCCACCGTTACAAAATGTGGCCGTTGGCATATACGCTAATTTGATGATGATGATTGTTGATGATGCATGGTGATTCGTATCACTACCCTACATGTAGGCTGGTTGTAGTTGATGGTATAAAAAGTAATTTATTACTTGATTGCAATACAACAAAACAGTTCACGCAGACAGTGTGACCGAATGATATTAACAATAGATGAGTGACTTGACTTCCGACAGCAGTATAAAAAATGCGATGAAGTTTATTTACATATACATGCGAAGGTGTGAAATAATGTTGGTCCAACCTTTCCTTGGGGGTTTGGCCAAAAACTTGTACAGCACCATTTCAGACTCATTTTATTTATATCAATGTCTTGCTCTCCCATTTTCTTCCTTACTGTCTCAGTATTTCCTAGCAGTCTATAGATGTTAGGGGTTGTTCACGACTGGGAAAAAACGACTATTTTCTGTCGAGATTTATCTCCCTTTATAAATTCTTTATTTATGTGAAAATAAATGGTGTTCTCCAAATCATTTTTAATCTATTTCTTCCGACTGTGTCTCTTATTTCTTCTGTGATCTGCTTGGCGTTATCTTGGTAAGAACTGGCCTAACCGGCCAGGGTCTGGGAGTATATCTTGGTAAGGACTGGGCCTAACCGCCAGTGGGGGTCTAATCATTTTCACTAATCGTTAGGACTGACAGTGGTCTACCATTTCCTAGTTCTCTTGACTAGCTACTGTCTATTGTTCTTCTCTTGTATTAAATAGTTCTATCAAATTATTGGCAGAGGACCAACCATACCTGGTGGACTTGGAAAACCCTCTACCCACATTTTTCGGTCGTACTGGAAACCTTGACAATCTTGTCCACGGAAATAAAGGTAATCCTTTACCTTTAGTGCCGTCGTAAATATGTTGTATTACATGTGTATTTTCGTTTACCATTTATGCGTTTAGGGTTGGGGTAAGTTTAGGGTTAAGGGTTGGGGTTAGTGGATTAAACCCTAACCCCACCTTAAACCCCCTGACCCAACCCTAAACCCTACTCCTAAAACCCTAACTCAATACAGATAATTATACAAACTCGGACGATACTAAAGGTAAAGATTAGAAATAAATATAATATGAACTGTCATCTATAAAATGTTGGCGTATAAAACGATTTCTGGGGATAGACAATAGTTTAGTACTCTTCTGTCGTTTCACACGAAAGATACCACACTAACTTCGGCTTATTGTTCCGATATTACCGCAAAGATAACGCTTTCAATTCAATCATTCAAAACTCTTTCGCTCACCAAGAAGCATGTAGGTCACCTTCAACACTAACACATTTGCCAAGCCTTCCTGTATGTTGCCATCCGCTCAAGTTCTTTCCTTGTTTTTCCTCATCATTTTCAACTCTGTTTCCAGTTTCTCTTCTCCATGTTGTTTTTTTGTTTTTGGTCTACCTCGCCTCTCTTTGCCCTGTGAAATACCTGAACAAGGATTATTCTTGTAATTGCTATCCAACAAGTTTCATCAAAGTGTGTGTATATTCCATCGCCATCGTCTTTCTTCTCATCTCTCGTTCCCCAAACTTGGCACTTGTCCTAGTTCTTGTCATTCAATTTTCCACATTTGGGTGACTTTGTCTACCATTTCAGTAGTCTTATATTCTACGCAAGCACCCGTTTATAAAGTCTGTAGCTTTTTGGTTGTTGTTTTTGTTGTTCTCCAAGTCCTCAGAGCCCATACCAATAGGACTGACTTGGACTTGTTGAGTGAAGATTCTTATTTTTCGTGTTGGACTTTGATTTCTCTTGTTCTCCATTTGGATTCCCCAATGCAATGAAAGCTCTTCTTGCTTTTTGTTATTCTTATTTTGATATTCACTGTCAGTCCCTCCAACTTTGTTATATATTTACTACCCAAGATTTATGTGTACGATTCTACATTTTTCAGTGGTGTTTCTTCAAGTTCAACGATGTTGTCATTTTCTTTGCATTTATTCTCTTAATCTGTGTCTTTTCCCTGTGTATTTTCAGGCCAACTTCTTTTGAACTTTTCCATGGAGTTTTGTCTTGCATGTGCTTATGGTTATAGGACAGAAGAGCCCACGTCCTTCTTGCAAAAATCTCGAATCATCAATGGTGGTTTAGTTCGTAGATTCCACTGGATTCCCATTTTCTGTTGTGTAGTGTCGATGTTTTCATAACCCAATCTATTGCTAGTAAGAAAAGAAATGGAGACAAGGGGCATCACCATCGCACTCCCGTTCTAATCCTAAACGGTTCTGTAAGTTGTCCTTCAAAAATGATGAGGGGAATACGAACTAAGATAACTAGATCAGTATGCATCAGGATCGCATCTACTGTGAGATTCGTAGTAAGAGAAAAGGTTCTGTGGAGAAATATCTGGTGGTCGAAGAGAAGGGGGAAGTAAAATGGAAAGTGTGAGCAGTGAGGATGGTAATGTGTAATCTGTTTGGATCTTAATACATATCTATGGCGTGACTCAAGGGAAGTCAAAATATTCATGGCATGTGTATGCCCAAATCAGTGGCCTTGTATAAAAAAAATTATGCAATGTGGAGATTCAATTCATTCCATAAACCCTCCACTCATTGGGCCTTCAAACAAAACACATGCCAAGTTCTCCTGTCATGTGCCATCATCTCAAGTTCTTTCCATGTTCTCCTCATCATTTTCACCTCTGTTTCCAACTCTCTTCTCCATGTGCTTCTTGGTCTACCTCTGCCTCTCTTGTCCTGGGGGTTCCAGAACAAGGACTGCCTTGTAATGCTATCAACAGGTTTCCTCAGTGTGTGTCCTATCCATCGCCATCGTCTTCTTCTCATCTCTTGTTCCACTGGCACTTGTCTAGTTCTTGTCATCAGTTCCACGTTGGTAACCTTGCCATACCATTTTAATCCCTCTATTCTACGCAAGCACCCATTTATGAAAGTCTGTAGCTTTTTGGTTGTTGTCTTTGTTGTTCTCCATGTCTCTGAGCCATACAATAGGACTGACTTCACATTTGAGTTGAAGATTCTTATTTCGTGTTGGATCCTATTTCTCTTGATCTCCATATATTTCCCAATGCAATGAAAGCTCCTCTTGCTTTTTGTATTCTTATTTTGATATCGCTGTCTGTCCCTCCAACTTTGTCTATATTAATGCCAAGATATGTGTACGATTCTACATCATGTTTTGGTGTTTCTTCAAGTTCAACCCTGTTATCATTACCTGCATTTATTCTCATTTTTTTTGTCTTTTCCCTGTGTATTTTCAGACCCAATTGCTGTGACCTCTCATCGAGTGTTTTCAATTTGTCCTGCATCTGATTACGGTTATGGGACAGAAGAGCCAAGTCATCAGCAAAAATCCAGATCATCCAAATGCTTAGTCAGAGTCCACTGGATTCCATTTCTGTTGTGTGTTGTCGATGATCTCATAACCCAATCTAATGCCAGCAAGAAAAGAAATGGAGACAAGAGGCATCCCTGTCGCACTCCTGTTCTTATCCCAAACGGTTCTGTAAGCTGTCCTTCATGAAGAACTCTGCATGTCATGTCTTCATATGTTTTCTTTATTAAATTAATGATTCTTCAGGGGAACTCCATAATGCCTCATCAATTTCCAAAGTGATTCTCTGTCTACACTGTCTCAAATGCCTTTTCGTAGTCACAAATGCGATGTATAGTGGTGAATTCCATTCCAGACTTTGTTCAAACTATTATTCTCAAAGTGGCTATCTGGTCTGCCCCCCTACTTGATCTGTTTTGTCCGAAATACCTGCTTGTTCATCTCTCAGTTTCTTGTCTATGGACTCTTTTAATCTCTCAAGGATAATCCTGTTTAATACTTTTCCTGGCACTGATAGTAACATTATTCCTCTATAATTTGTGCACTCTTGTAAATTTCCCTTCTTAGGCAACTTAACCAGATATCCTTCCTTCCATTCAGCTGGTATCTCTTCCTTTTCCCAGACTTTACCAAGTAATTTATATAACATCTCTGTAGCCGTGTCGATATCTGCTTTGATGGCCTCTGCTGGAATGCCATCAGGTCCAGACGCTTTTCCATCTCTTAGAAGCTTTATGGCTTTCTTTATTTCTTCCTTCGTTGGTCTTTCACCGTTAATTTGTAGCTCTTCTTCTGCTGGCTGGATGTCCGGCGGGTTTTGTGGAGCTGGTCTATTGAGAAGGTCCCCAAAATATTCTGTCCACCTCTTTATTTGCTCTTGTATATTGCTGAGCAGTTTCCCATTCTTGTCTTTTATGAGGCAACTTGTTTGCTTGTATTTCCCTGTTAGCTTCTTTGTGCTGCTATACAGTTCTCTCATATTTCCTTTGGCTGCAGCATCTTCTGCCTCTCTTGCCAACTCCTCAATATACTTCCTCTTGTCTCTTTTGATGCTTCTTTTTACTTCTTTGTTTGCTTCTGTGTACACTTCTTGAGCCTTGGCTTTGGAACTTTTGGTTTTGCTTGTGTTTAAATCTGCTTTCTTGTTATTTCTGTCTTTTATCTTATTGATGGTTTCTGTTGTTATCCATGCTTTTTGTTGTCTTTCCCTTTTGCCCAGTATTTCTTCACATGTCTCCTTCCATACAGTTTTGACCTTCTGCCAATAGTCTTCTGTATTCTCTACATCTTCCAGCTGTTGGAGCACTTGGAATTTGTTGGATACTCTGACCGCAAATTTGTCTCTTGTTTCTTGATTTCTTAGATGTCTTACATTAAATTGTTGTCTATAATTTTGCATTGTTGCATATCTCTTGAGTTTCATTTTTACTTTGGCTATCAGAAGGTGGTGATCTGATGCCACATCTTCTCCTCTATATACCTTTACATCCTGCAATGATGATCTAAACTTCTTGTTTATGCACATATGATCAATCTGATTTTCTGTTCTATGGTCTGGTGATATCCATGTTGCCTTGTGTATTCTCTTATGTGGAAGCATGCTTCCTCCTATAGCCAGTTGATTTGAAGCACAGAAGTTTGAGAATAGTTCCCCATTTTCATTCATTATTCCTAGCCCATGTTTTAATGTGAGATAGGTGGATATAAATTTATCAATTGCACAAGTCTGGTTCATCAATCTAGTTACAGCTATTTCAGTAAAATTCGTTAAGTGCCTCATCACTGATCTCAAGTCGTTTATTCTAATCCGATTCGATGCAATAGCATTTTGTGTGCTATTAACAATAGTTAGGCTGTTGCCAATGACATGTCCTCTCTTCTCCTGCTTTGTAGCTAAGTCTTGTATGGCATGTAAGTTGCCATAATTAGAGTTGCTAAGGAATGATGGAGTTATGAGAGGTAAGATTAAGTTTTAGTAATTAGTTAGTTGTCAGTAGCAGTACCAAAACAAGTACTCTAGCGCATCTCCTATAAAAGGAAGTATGGATCGCCTAGTGCGATTGGCTTGTCTAATTTTCTGAAATCTTATCATGAGATCTGTAAGCATTATCCTAAGCATGTGCACTTCAAATCTGGTAGCAATGAATAAATCAATGTAATTAATATTTTGAGAGGACCTGAAATCACACATAAGTCTAATGATAAAATGTTCTAAATCCTGAAAAGTTTGTATAAGTTCATTTAATTCACTTCTCAATGGATTAAATAATTGTCAGTGGCCATAAGGACTACAAATCACTGAGTTCTTTACAATGTTAAAAAACTGCATCATCACGACAGAGCATGCTGTTGTCGGTCATAGGTTGTACTGGTGTAACACTGACATCTGTCGCGGCCAATACTATCATGGGTAGTAGTATGGTGATGAAAAGGAGGGTTGACATCTCTTCGTGTAAAAAAAGAAAAAACCATTCGGCCTAAAAATAAAGCTGGTGAAACCATTCGGCCTAAAAATAAAGCTGGTGAAACCATTCCGCCTAAAAATAAAGGTGGTGTAACCATTCGGCCTAAAAATAAATCTGAAGAGTACTAGTGTGGTGGGGTGGTAGAACTAGTACTAAATGTGCGCTGAAAGGAGTTTGGCGAGTTCTAAGTGTTATCTCACGTTTGGATAGGCGACTGTCATACGTTGTCGTTGAAAGCGTTGTGTTTATCGACGCTCGACATGAAGTTGGTAACGATGGTGTGGGAGGTAAGTGTTGAAAAGTCGATTTGGTTCACTGTGCAGGTCGACGTTTGCGAAGGATTTTGTTTCTGACATGCTCTTGTGACGGTGATGCGTGATGACATAGGCGACTGTATACGTTGTCGTTTGAAGCGTTGTGTTTATCGACGCTCGACATGAAGTAGGAAACGATGGTGTGGGAGGTAAGTGTTTGAAAAAAAGTCGATTTGGTTCACTGTGCAGGTCGACGTTTGCGCGAAGGATTTTGTTTCTGTCATTGCGCTTTGTGGAAAAAAACACGTGATGATGGCGTGATGAATTGCCATATTGATGGATGGGATGGTATCCGCTTGTCTGTTTTTGTGTAGTGTGCAGATGTGTTCAGTCAAAACATTGTTCATACAATATATAAAAGGGGCAATCCACTTTAGAAAATCGTCAGTAAAACTCACGACGTATTAAAAGTCAATGATTTATTTGTAACAAGCCGTTGAAGCGTTTTTCTTCATTATTTATTGGGGACAGCCACAGTGACAAAATGGTTACGCGAATTATGTAGGCACTTCAAACAGTCCATTATCACAGCAACATGCATTTCAGCAATAGACGCGTAGGTACCAGCAATGTTCATTTGTTGTGTCAGTATGCCTTGATATATTTCATAGTGCTGTAAATGTTGTCTGGTAAAAATCTCCATTCTTTTCTATAACAGCCAGGAGATAACCAGATGTATGAGGATCAGTTCACTTCTCATTTGTCTGAATTCAGCAAGACTGACCACGTCTGCAGAAGTTATAAATAATGTCCTCCCAAAATTTCCTGCTAGATAATAAAGGTTTTCCAAAATCCTTGTTTCATTTATACAAATAGTAGCAAGTAATGGTTCATTGGGACATGACTTTCAATACCGGAAGAAGTACAAGACAGCGACATGTGAGCTGGGAAAAACTATCTCGTGACGTCGACTTTCGAAGTACAGGACTTTGAATCGAAATTCGCTCACGACCCAAAAATCGATAGTAGTTAATGAAAAGTTCAATTTTACCTTGCCTTCAGGATATACACTGAAATATCCACGCCTCCCCGGACTTGTGGGGAACCACTAGAGGGTATTATCTCGCAATAAACGATAAATAGTCCATTATGAGGGAATTACACTTACATGACAGAAAAACAAAATAGCGGAGCATCACATCTTAAAAACGAGGCATCTCTTTCGCCATTCCATATCGCTCACTCCACTAGTGGTGGGCGGAAACCGATCGACCAAAAAAAAACGAAGACCAGTCTATGCGCAGTCCCAGCGAAAAAAATGACCACAGCTCAAAACTTAACTGCATTCAATACCAACGCGAGAGGACAAATGCTTACCGAGAAAAGTGACTATAAATTTCAAGCAGTTGTTGCCCTTGCGTTATAAAACAGATATTGAAATAAAACGATGTTGCGAGAATTTATCACGCAAAATATCACCACCTCCTCCCGATAAAAAAAAATGTGGAACATATTTTTTTTTCAATATCAAAGAGCAAGCGATAAGCGGCTCAAAACGCACGAATTATGCGCTGATAATTAATTAAATTGCCTCTCATGAGGGCATAAATTTAGCGTGTCTTGGTGTGGATATACTCTCAACAGGAAAAAATAAATATGTCTCAAAAAAATTTTCACATCGGTGAGGTGATCACCCAACACACATTCACGATAGCATTGTAAAACACAAATATACGTATGCAAGTTCTCCATTATTTAATCATTAAACAGCAGTACTCTAATTTTTGTCTTTAAAAATGGTTGTACAAATCTGATAGGAAAATTTAAATAGTACATTCTTTGACATGTAATGACATAAGTACATAGTAAAGTTAAACTACATGACGATCCAGGACATATGTTCTGGTATTCCGAGGGTAAGTACACAATCTAGAACTCGTCATGCTTGATACTAGTAAGGTAAGTCCTCAGCTCAACAATGACATTCTGAGAAAGTACAAGCAATATAATGCTAATTAATAACTAATATGCTTCATAAGGTACAATACATTATTAATAATTGTGGCTGTTTAGTAAACTAACGGCCCTTATATTAACTACTCAGTCCTCCTCTATCATCTTAAAAAACGAACAGAAGAAGATGACAACAAAGCACGATAGTGTGTACATATAAAGTAAGTACAGATGTGCTAATCTATTGTAGAAATATAGGTGTGTTATGACTCTGTAATATATGGAAATATAGGACAGAAGTATTAGTTGGAGTCATGTGGGCATCTAGACAAAATGTCAGCCATCACATTATCCGCACCACGGATAGCTCGTACCGTGAAGTGAAAAGGTTGAAGAGCTATAGCATATCGAGTGGATCTCGAACTCTTCAAATTCTTAGTCTGAATAGCTGTAAGAGCTTTCTGATCAGTCTCTAGAATGAAATGTGCGCCCAGGAGGAATCTTTGTAGCTTTAGAATTGACCAAACCATCGCTAACAACTCACGGTCTAAAACCGAGTAGTTCCTCTCTGCCGCATTTAGTTTTCTAGAAATGTACATAACAGGATGCAGAGTATTTGCATATTCTTGCATCAGTGCTGCTCCAATCCCAGTGGATGAAGCATCACTCCGAAGAACAAAAGTCCTATCAAGAGTAGGTAATCTTAAGAGGGGAGGAGAAGAAAATATATTCTTGATTTGGTCTAGTGAAGATTGGCATTCTTCAGACCAACGGACCAGATTAGGCGAACCTTTCTTCAACAATGTTGAGAGGTGCCATGATCGAAGATAAATTTGGAATAAATCTCCCATAAAATTGAATTAAACCTAAGAGACTCCTAACTTGTTTCTTCGTTTTAGGAACAGAGATGTTCAGTATTTTGGAAGTATTGTGGTCTTCTGTCTTCAAGAGACCATGACCAACACGATGACCCAGGAAAGAGATTTCACCAAAACCAACAAAAGCTTTAGAAGGTTTCGCTGTCAAATTATTCTCACGTAGAGTGGACAGTAAGTCATATAACCCTAAATAGTGATCTTCCCAGGTATCACTGAAGAGACAGATGTCATCTAAGTATGCGATGACATCCGAACGATGTGACAGAATTCGACGCATCATGCGAACGAAAGTGGCAGGGGCGTTCATGAGACCAAAAGCATAACATTCCATTGAAATAGACCCCTAGGTGTAGAAAAAGCAGTAAGAGGTTTGGCATGCTCTGCTAAAGGCACTTGCCAATAACCTTTAGACAAGTCAAGTTTAGTGAAGAATCTAGAATTAGAAAGTCTAATCAGTAGATCTTCTAACAAAGGCATCGGTTCAGCATCGAACTTTGTGACCTGATTCAATTTGCGATAATCAACGCAAATTCGTATGTTCTTATCCTTCTTCCGGACAATAACCATGGAAGAAGAATATGGTGAAGTCGATGGTTCAATTATATTTAATTGAATCATTTCATCCAATTCCTTTTCCACTTGCGACTGAAAGTGTATAGGAATAGGATACGGCCTAACCCTAATTGGATTATTGTCGGTAAGAATTATGTCATGTTCTATGACATCTGTGTGTCCAGGAATGTCAGTGAGAACATCCTGAAATGTTTGTAACATCGACGAGACTTGTCGATGTTCGTCACCAGAAAGATTAGGAGAAACAGAAACGTTTTTCCAAGATTCCGTAGAATGTAATGGAACCACTGGAAGGGGAAGGTTGACATCAGAGAAGGTAGCTTCCTCATCCTGTATGACAGACAGGGATGAATAATGACCGTGAGGTGCAGGAGCATCATCCGTTGCCTGGAAAATAGGCAGCAAATAGTCCGGACGTTCGTGAAATTCCGAAAGCATGTTTATGTGGAAAGTTTTATGCTTTCCATCAATATCGACCACATAGTCAACATCGGAAATCCGAGAGACTATTGCATACGGACCTTTCCATGCAATAAGAAGTCTATTTTCCCTACTGGGGAGTAGGACGAATGCTTTGTCACCTGGACAAAGTTGTCGTAGACATCTATTCTTGTTAGCAAACTGTCTTGCCTTCTCTTTAGCAATTTCTGATGAAGCAGTTGCTAGCTTACATGCCTCAATGATCTTTTGTCTAAGAGCAATGACATACTCATATGAGGATTGAGTTTCATCGCTAATATCATCGGCAGTGATGAGATCGTGTAATAAAGACATAGGGCCGCGTGGACGCGCGCCAAAGACAAGTTCGAAGGGAGAAAATCCTGTGTGTTCATTAGGGACTTCTCTATAGGCAAAGAGAGCCGCGGGTAAAAACCCTGTCCAATCTTGAGGATGATCTTCAGTTATCTTACCAAGCAAAGTCTTGAGCGTTCTATTCAGACGCTCAACTAACCCATTAGACATAGGATGGTAGATACTACTGAGAGATCGTTCAATATGTAAGGTAGACATTACCTGTGACATAGTGTCAGATATGAGTTGAGTGCCATGGTCTGACAATATTTCTCTGGGGAACCCCAAGCGAGAAAATATCAACCAAAGAGCATCTGCGATATCTGTAGTAGATATGCTCTTAAGAGGAATAGCCTCTGGCCAACGTGTGCACATATCGACACATGTAAGGATAAACTGATGTCCTCTGGCCGACTTGACCTTAAAAGGGCCAATAATATCTATGGCCATTTTCTGAAACGGCCGAATAGGAATGTCAGCAGCCTGGATAGGCGCAGCATGTCGTGGTCCTCTAGATTTGACCTCCTGACATACCTGGCATGATCGGCAGTAAATACGAATGTCCTTATTGACAAAAGGCCAAAAGAAAGCCGCAAGGACTCTCGACTTCGTACGGGAAAAACCCATATGTCCAGCACATTGCGAGTCATGAGCATGTTGTAATATTTGCACTCTCATGCTCTTGGGAACAAGAATTTGCGAATGTGCCGACGTAGCCGAATCTTGTACCATACGTACAAGTACGCCGTTTCTCATTGCAATCCAAGATTTTCTATTTGTATCCTGATTCGGATCACCTTTCTTCGCAAGAACGAAGAATTTTTTTAAAGAAGGATCTTCTTCTTGCAATTTTATGAAAGAGTCACGAGTGATTACTAAGTGACTATCTTGGCTATCAACTTCATTATCACTATTCAGTGAAGTTTCGGGTGTTTGTAGAGCTTGTGCTCTTGTAACTACTGCATTTGTAGCTTGCATGTTATTATCTTCCCAAGCAGCAATCTGCTGTGGGGTACACTCCCTAACTCCGTGAATACGACCAATAATAAGGTCCGCAATAGGATTAGGTAAGAGACAAGCATGCACATCTCCAGTAAAGAAAGGAGTGGCAATGCGAATTACAGCAGTAGGATATTTTTCTAGAGTGCCGCCAAATGTGACACATTTAATAACCCTTCCTGTAGCACAAGATGGATCTACAAGCGATTGTCTAACACCAATTAGTGTGCATCCGGAATCGAAAAAGTAGTGAGACCGGTGTATCATTAACAAGACCCTTATGTAGAATTAAAGAACCCCTCCCGTCATGCGCAACAGCAGCAGGAAGAGCGGGAAGTGGGTGACCACAACTCAAAGTAGTTATGGTACCCGGTTCGAATAAAGTACTGCATTGGGGGCATTTGTTTGCTCTAACAAAGTCAAAAGCAGAACAAGAGACAGCGTCAAAGTTTTTACTATCAACAACATGATTACAGGCTCCCTCAGTTTCCTGTTGTACAGCATTAGCCTGCTGATATCTCTTTTTTTTGTGTTGAGATCTACCCCGACTCTTATTACCTCTGAAGTTATCAGAGTTATTATTATCTCTGCAGTTATTATTGTCTCTATTGTAATTGTTATCCTGGTTCGAATTCCAGTTTCCACGATTACTATCATGTTCACATTGATGCGAACATCTCTTTGTTTGGTTCTGAGGTCTTCGGCAGGAATAACCTCTATTACCATATCCTCTTTTGAAATGCCTATAATTATTAGGGTGATAGTAACGAGCACTATCAGGCTGTTCATCCAATTTTCGCAGAAGAATCCACCTGAAAATTGATTCCAGATTTTTAGCATAAAACTACTAATCTTTCAATCAAACAATTTATTTTCAAACAACTATCAATATTATTTCCCTCCTATATCCTAATCACTTTTACACCTTACTTTCACCCTTCCTAGTTACCCATTTATCTTTTATTTATCTCAAATACGTATATTCACACCTCCATCTCAATTCATTTTAATTATATACTTATAACCATAACCATAATAAATAATTCAAATACACAAACTTTAATACTCATCCAACAATCTCAACAGTACCTAAACTCAAATTCCACATACTTATTCATCATACAAATATATATCAAACATCTTCCCCTACATCCACATTCCTAAAAACAACCCAACCCTCCTCTCTTCTACCCCATATCATACCCCAACCCAAATCATTAAACACATATATATAAAAATTATACTATATCTACAACTTACCTATATCAAAACAAACCCCATCTTCCTCATCCAACACCAAAAATAACTATACATTATCAAACCAAATAAACACACCAAATATCAACCCATTCATAAACGGTGTCACACATCACAAACCAAATAAATCATATTCAAATATAATATATTCCAATCTATAAACACAACATACCCTAAATAACCAACATACCACATTATGTTGCTTATACTATCTAATTGTGTGAAATCATACACGTGTAACTCGCGCAACATATAGTCACCAATAGATGCCTATGTAATGGACACTCCATGTGATACTCATAGCGGTGAACAGAAGAGTCATTGACTCGAAGACATAGATTGGCACTTATTTCCAACTACTGATCTAGAAGAGATAGCGACGCGTCTTTATCTTTTATCTTACTCGATTTGCATGTCGTCGTGATGATAGTCTCCTGTATCTACTGTACATCATGACTGTGAGTCTGCTAAGTGTGTCTGTACTGGCAGATCGCTCGCTTTCTCGTGTGCTTCATAGTGTAAGCGTTACGTCTAAAGATCAGGGTCTCTCAATTGATAGTCATTAAATTCTCGTCTCTCAATCTCTCTATCTGTACTAATGTACTCAGCTTGATTCCGCTCTATGTAGATGCGAAAGAGTCAGAGAATGAGAGCGACAAGATACTCTCTCTTACAAGCGTCTGTCTCAAGTATCTGTTCTAGATGTCTAGCTGCATAGCATGAGTTGCGTTGTGTCTACTGCAGTCATCTCTCGAGTAGACTCGAAGTTTGGATGAGATTTCATGTCAATTAGGCATCGCTAATGAATCGCATGCGACTACTCTGCATCGGACGCAGTTATCTGTATATGTACGGATTCGCATATTTCAAGCTTTCTGATATCAAGTTAATCTAATGTAGTCTCTCAGAAATATACTTCTCTCTGTATCGATTGATGCACTCGCCCCGCGCTAGCTTCGAACCCTCAGATATCGGATTTCCGATCTTCAGCACAAGTGATCTATAACGTTCTCAATTAATATACTCAAGTGCTGACTCTGTCAGTTCTATATTCTTCCATAAAACCGTTGAAAATAAATTAACTTGATCAAATTAGACATATAGTAGCTATCTAACGCTCGTTCCTCAGTTATAAGAGAATCATTATAATCGAGCTCTCGATTACTCAAGTCGCCTATGCATGCTGTTTATGTAACATAGTACCCGATAGCTGATTGCGGATAGACTCAGGTCGATATACTAACTCTTATCATAAGTATACACTATTACTCACTAAGACTTACCGTCTGCTGTGACGAGAATTTGCAGTCAACCCGCATACAAGCTCGCGAGTCAATGTAATATGAGTTTCGCGCGAGACGACTACAACATAATCTATAAGGATTCTAGAACGCTAGATCATGTTGCTGCTCTCATCTAGATGAAGATCTGATACTAGATTTCCACAATTATGAAGTCAAGATAGAATTATTGATACTCTGACTCAAACGAATTCCTGATCGAGAGTATCATCTAGCATTCAGATATTAGGTAACAACTCCGAATATAAAAGAAAATAGAGCCCAGAAGTCCCAAATGTCCTTAAAAGCACAGGTGCGATCTGCACGCTCCTTAGAATCATAGAGCTATCTATCATGAGCGGCCCATCTCAAGAGAGGCTCAAGTCATACTCGATGCACGCATCATTGTGACAGATTCTCACCAACTCTAGTATCACACACAAGACCTCATCTCATATCAAAGCGTCCTGACCTCTGAGTCCACACTATAATGAGTCTAGCTCACTCTCTCAAGTGTGCCAGAAATCAACTCTTCTAGAGTCTATGAGCATATTCATGACTGTGCTCATTGGTGTAATGCTCCACGCACAAGATAGAGAAAGTATGTCTACGAACTCTATGATGACGTTAGATAGAAAAATGTGCTAAAACTGCACTCTGTCTCTAAAATTCGCGCTCTACAGAGAGATCTCAGAGAGAGCTCTCAGACGTATGTCTATGTCTCAGTCGAATAATACCGAAAACCATATTAAACATTTCATCAAGCTAACATAAATCTCGCATTATAGACTTGATGTGTTGTTCTCTTGTATGCTAAAACTACAGTAGAGATCGGAGTAGTCTCATAGTGGTAGTTTTCTATTCTACTTGCTACAAAAGTCTAGTTTCTCTGTCATACATATCAGATATAGAACTCACTTTCGTATCTGTTGGTCATAGGTGCTTGAACTCTCTCGTATTGTTCTCTAGTACACTGAGACCAAGCCGAGAACCGGAACTCGCGAAATGGGCTGTATACGTAACGTCATATTAGTTATCTAATAAAGAAGAATGTTAGTAGAGATATAACGTGGTAGATAGAGAGGAGCTGAGATCTTTAGAGCATATAGATCCTCATGTGCAGAGTGAGTTAATAAGGGTGCTACCGTTTGACTCGTAGCTCAATACAGCTGCGTCTGATCTGCTGACTCTAGTGACGCGCAGACTCACTCTCTCAGCTAGAAGCTGCATCGGTAGTAGACGCTATAATGCGCGATCACGAGCCGAAAAAACGATGTGCAGTTGTTCTTGAGAGTCGTGGCCTCTTAGAGCGCAGAATAGTAGATATCCAATACTGTGAGCAGTGGTACTATGTCAAGGTGAGATGAGAGTGTTATGCACTAGCTAACAACGCGTATCTCGCGAATATCAATGAGCTCTGTAGTATTTTGAATATGAGTGGTTGTTGTGAGTGTGATTATCAAGAGCAGTTGAGTGTATCTAGTCTCGATCAGAGGGGAGAGTTGAATAGAGAGAGGTGGAGGAGTCTGTAAAGCAGGTTGCGAAGAGAGAGTAAAGGAGAGGGTTCAGGGAGATGGACGGAGTTTTACGCTGGAGAGGGTTGTTAGTTGAGGTTGCGACGAGGTGTGAAGGGTTTTGTACTTGTTGTCTAGTCAGAAGAAGAGCTAGCTGAGTAGTGAGGGTTAGATGCGGGGGGGGGTGTGGGCGAGGGTCTGCAGGCAGGAGTTTTGCGGGGGGATAAGTAGGGGGGTGTGGTAGGGAGGTGTAGTTAGTGTGAGGTTGTTTGGGCAAGGCAGGGAAGTAGTTACGATGCGCAGTTTTGGGAGGCGGGGTGACAATAGGTTCCGTAGGGAGGGAGGTTGGTGTGTAGGGGCAGGATCGAGAAGGAGGGGAGAGAGAAGAGCGGGGAGTAGGACCAGATAGAGAAGAAGATGTGAGATGAAGCGCTTTGAAGCTGTAAGAGCAGGAGCGCAGTTGACAAGAGGAGGAGTTCAGAGGTTGAGGGTTGAGGGGGTTGGTATGGTTTCGGGTATGAGTGAGTAGGGAAGATGTAGGAGGTTTTCGAGGGGTGAAAGTTGGACTGTTTGTTTTTTAGTTGATATGTTCTTGGCATTGGCATGCAGATGAGCTCCTCACAGATGTTGCCTTTTTTGGAATGGATACTCATCGCGGGTGATATGAGTCTCCATCACTACTACTGCCACACTGTCAGACGTTTTCCATGCACCAGGGCGAGATAGACCAGCGAATCGCTCTCTATTGCTATAAGTGTGCGCTCCTCCTTCGAGCAGCGATAAAAAAAGAAAACGAACTCTGAAAAGGCGGAAGGAAAGGAGAAGGATGATGGAAGTGTGGTTAGCCAAGCTCGCATGAAAAAGAAAGAAATAAGAAAAGGTGTATGTGTAGATGAAAGCCTAGGAAAAAAAGTCTAATGACTCGGTAATCGTTGATCTATACGCTAGATAGAAGAACATAGAAGTAATCTGGAATAAAGAATAAAAGTCGAAAAGCTAGAAAATAAGCTAGTCCCTATAGTATGGGATTGTCTTTTCTAATAGATCTTTGAATAGTGAAAAATAAGAAAAAAGGAAAGGGATTTTTGAAAAAAAAAAAAAAGGAAGAACGGGGAGAAGAGAAAAAGAAAAAAGTAAAGAAGGAAAAGAAAAAGAAAAAAAAGAGGAAAAGTGTAGGAGTAAAGAAGAAGAAAGAAAAAATAAGCAAAATAAAGGAGGGTCGGAATGAAAAAAGCGAATATAAGAAAGGCACTTCAGATGGAAGTCAATAAGGACAGACAAAATTCAATTAAGGAGAAATAGAAATAAGTATGACAGCATTTAACAATGAAAAAAAGTCAAAAAAGAAGTTAAATTTATAGTCGCTGAAAAAAAAAGGTCAGGTAAGAAAGAAAAACATCGCTTTCAAAAAAACAGAAAGGAGAAACCAGATAGGGTGTGAGAACTGTGAGGGCCAGAGAGAGGGGGAGGGGGTCTGAGTTCAGGGCAAAGAACTTAAAAGGAAAATTTGGGTCGTAATGTTCAGTGAAGAGGGGGGGTTCTAAGAAAAAAGAAAACGAGATGATGTAAAAAAGACCAAGATTTTCGATGAGGGGAAAAACGTATGTTATTGAGAGTCAATACTCCTTAACTTTATATATAACTCCTTGTTGCTAACAGTGGGGGCCTAACCCAGAATGCAGGTTAAAATAAGCGACCTGTGATACTGGGTACCATCATCCCGAGACGGGGACTTTCGGAAAAACTCGGCTGTTGGGTCCAAGAAGGTTGCGGTGATTGTTTGTTTACAGTTGATGCGATGGGGGTTTGCTGTTGGGGGGTCAATTTACCTTGTCTGGTCGAGGACAATACTCTGAAATTTCTAAGCGGCTGCGTCGGGTTGGTCTAAGTGCACTGGGAACCCACTTACGAGGTATTTTAATCCGTTAATAGTTAATTGAATATTTACTCCAATACACGTTAAATTTTCCGTTTATATTTATGTTTCCCTGACAGAACAAAATCTAGCAGTGTAGATCCTTTGATTGTTGTTGCATCTCTGTCGTCCATTCAAAATTGACTCAGTCCATAGAGAACGTGGGCAGGGAACGATTTTCCTTTTCCCCATAGACAGTATCGTTTGGGGGGGGGTGGGGTACCGAGCGCAATCGGGGGGGGGGTTGGGTCAAAACTTCGTCAGAGGAAGACACGTACGGACGTTTGGCAGCTGACCGAATGTCAGTGAAGGGTTCATATGCCATGTTGTCTTGATTATCGGGTGGGCTGAGTGTGTCTATGTCGGATTCTGCTCTTATCGGTGAACTAGGAGCATTATCGATGATTTCAGTAAGGGCGTGTGTGGATAATTCAGCATCTGTATTTAGAGACTGAGTGGTATGTTGTTCAGCATCTGAAGTAATAGGGGTTTGATTTACTCTCTGATCTCGTATTCGCTGAAGAGGAATGTCGTCGTTACTGCTCCATTCTTCGTCTGATTGATGTGAGCTTGTGGTTGGCACCTCTGATCTATAATATGTTTGATTTGTTATCACCTGCTGTGGGGTTTCATCCTCATGCGAATCTAAAGTGGGTGTGTTAGATTCTTCGTTCCGTAATCTTGCATCCCTGTGTTGAAGTCTTTCTCTTAATTCTGCAAGTGGGATATCGTCTATTCTTGGCAAAGGGTATGAAATAACTTTGGTGATCCGATTTAAAGCACGGTGGTCACAGCAGAAACGTGATGATCCATCTTTCTTGGCTACTATCACGACAACTGGTGCGCTCTCTCTTTCATTACGGCAATTTATTTGTGCGCTCTCTCTTCCACTAGGGCTATTTATTTGTGCACTCTTTCTTTCACTACGGCAATTTATCCGTCCGGTAGTTTGGCAGGACATCAAAGGGATTATTTGTCTGGTTGGGTGATGGTGGTGGTAAGAGTCTCGCTTCTGTGGATTGAAGTAACGTTGATTTCGAGCAATGTAATTAAAATGGTCCGGAGTAGGGAATGAAACAGCTCGATCATTCTGTGATCTATGTTGATTCGAAGTGTATGGGGTTTTGAGAAAACTACTTACTCTACATCTTTGCAACCTGGTATGATCCTGTGTAACTAGGTTTACAGTGTTCCTCGTGGGGTTATGTATTTCCTCGGGAGACAGTGGATTCCGATAGGCTTCTCTAATGATCTCTTAATCAACTATATCTGGGTATCGAAACTGATAATCGGTTTCTGGTTGTCTTCTCGTTCGATATTTTTGGGTGTTATGATAATATTCTGTGCCATCCGGGTATACCATTTCTCTTTTCGGTGCTTCCAGGTATCCTCCGGGCAATTGTTTAGCTTGTGTTGAACTCTCCGTCGCTTTCCTTGGGGATACTATGGTGTGTCGAAGCACTTGCACTGAACCATGGGGGCGGCGGGGGGTGTATTGTGGGGTCTGATGCGGGGGCAGGGACTGATGGGTATGGTTTTGTGAAGTGATGTGTTGTTTATGATGCCTCCTATCTCGATCAGTCTTACCTCTAGACCTATCGTGCCATGCAGCAGAGTCAATGGGGTGGCGTGGGAAACTTTGTGGGGTCTGACGCGGGGGTGGGGATTGATGGATATGACTCTCGTCTGCATTATGTCGGTAGGTGTTACCTTGCTTTATTTTATAGGCGTCTCGTATTGAGGATGATTGTACTTGAGCTATGATAGCACCTCTAGCAATGGTTGTCGTTTTACCAGATGTGTTGACTATCATAACCGGAAAGTCTCTGTTTGTTGTGACTTCTGCTATCCCTTCTGTAATAAACAGCATTGGGTCTTCATTTATATCTTCTCCTGGTATGGGTTCCACGTAAATTGTTTGTCCAGGTTTTATATATTGTGACGCTTTGATTCTACCCTTGGCTATGACTAATGAATTTGGTAAGATGGTAACCGGGGCTGTTAAACGGATTAATGATGCCATGTGGATATCATCCTGGAGTTCCACATATTCTTCATTTATTCTTATTTTCTGGAGATCAAAATATATCCTGGCTTGGTGTTTTGACAGAAAATATCTTCCAAGGATAAAATTTCTACTCATGCCTCTAGTGATAACGAATGCATGCGTGATTGTCTGGCTGCCAATCTTAAATGTGACATGGGCAGTGCCTAAGGATTTCAATTCCTACCCTGTTACTGAGGCCATATATGTTTTTGAATGCTGGAACTGTACGTAATTCTTTATTTGCTTATAAAGTTGTTCCCTTATGAGGCTTAAAGATGCTCCTGTATCTATGAGTGCTCTGTAATTCCTGTTCTCAATGGTGATCAGACAGGAACTCGGGTCGGGATGTATGGTTACTTCATTTTGAGTGAAATTAACCTGTTGGTATTGTTGTTGAGGTACTGACTGTGCCATTTGTTGTTGATGTGGATCCATTTGTAGAGTTTTAGGTATAGCCTATCACCTTCGTTCAGTATATCCTCTCCTGTATGCTATGTCACTCAGAGGACTGGTTACGGCACCATATAGTCAACAGTGTGACCGGGGGAACAGGGACTCACGGCACCATATAGCCAACAGTGTGACCGTGTGGGGTGTGTATATGCTTATTGTATCACTCAAGTCAGGAATACTGGTATACTGCCAGAGGTATTAATTCTTGATGATAATTGTAACCCAGTTCGTTCCAAAATTCCTCTGTGATGTTTAATGTTGTGTGACAATCATTAGCATACTTATTGTTCAATATTTACTGTAAAACTCTTCAACATGAGGTAATTAAGCAAGTCCTCAGGATCCAATAAAACAATTTTATTCTCTTGTATTTACAATCCATAGGACCTAAACAAAGTCATTTACATGCATTTTCTTAAAACAATCCTCATAAAAATGTGTTTTTGTTCTGGTCATTTATTGGCTATTTTCTCCTTGTAGCCTATCCAAGTTGTGGTAAGTATATCAGCTTAGTTCCTTTGCGTTTTCTTCTTAGATTTATCCGACTCAGGTTTAAACAACAATTGAGCCTTTACCTCTTCTTTATGATAAGAGCTAATTTGACCTTTTACGAGCTCCGTTTCGTTTCTTTCATAAATTCCGCTCGTTCTCTCAACATTTAGGCATTTCTGGCCTAACTAGGTTTTATTATGAAATATTAAAAAAGTCACTCGAAGCTGTACTTACAAGGTAATTAGGAATTACCACATTATAAAATAAAGCTATCTGTCTTGATACTTAAAGATCAGCAGTTATACGTCCGTACAGACTGGCTTTTGAGGATCAACTAACTTCTGATATCTAAGTTTTCCTTCGCGTCGTGGTGCGCGCTTTTTCCAGCCTTCTGGTTGAACAGTCTAATATTTCTTTATTTATTTTATTGGATCTTATGTGCCTACCGATGGAGTGTCTCGGCTATTCCGATTTACGTCATCGGTTGCTGAGCAACTGCCGCCAAAGATTAGCGTTGAGTCGCTATTTAACCTAGTTCCAGTTTCAATCTGATAACCGCGTATCTTGAGTCTATTTCAATAAAACCTCGTAACTATTCTTCCTAATCTAACTGATAACAATTAGCACGAATGATGCTATGGTATCAGTAGTAGGCCATCCGGTGACATATGTAAGTGTAAGGTAAACATAGCTAATTTAAATTAAATAACTGGCTTAAGCCAAACTAGGATTTAATTTTGTTTAAGAAAGGCTCGGTAGATTTGATTTAAATACAAGTTGTAAACTGATTTTAATTAATGATGTTTACAACATGAACATTTATCGTCAGCCTACCATCCTCCCCTTCGTGCAGTACAACACTCACCAATAATTATCAACAGCCTCCCCTGTCTCGCGTCAAAAACCGAGAATGGACTCAATCAAATACGCCCACTGTCATGCGGGACTGCTCAATCACTGCCCACCAATACGAGCGCTAAGATCGCCCGGACCGGACAATCACACAAAAAAGTCATTTATTTTTTCCCAATCACGATCTCTCGCGGAACCCCTAGCGACCTTCCGCGGAACCCCTAGCGACCAGTCGGGGAACCCTGGTTGAGAAACCCTGTTCCAGACATAGTACAATATTCCCAGCCAAGATGGCTACCGTCGGAAGTGATTAGTAGGATTATTTATAGAATTAGAATTTGTAGTCACCAGATGTACAATGTGGGGGATAATGTGGGGTGGGGGGAAATATGTTGCCAGGGAACCTACAGCATAGTAACACCAGACGGCAGAACACACAAGGACACCAACAACAGAATGAATAAAGCGACAACAGCCTTTACTAGTCCAAGCAACATCTGGAGGTCTTCCAAGTACAGCACAAACACCGTCTTAAAATTATATGAGAGCTATGTGCTTTCTGTGCATCTCTATGGTGCAAAACGCTGGAGAGTAACAGAGAAGAAAATGTCGAAATTGACCTCCTTCCACACAATCTGCCTAAGGAAAATGCTCTGAATCTTTTGCCCGAATACTATCACCAACCAAGACCTGCTTACTCGGAGCACCCAAGAGGACATGCTGTCAGACGCTGAAGTTGTGTTGGCCACGTCCATAGAAGAGATCCTGATGCCATCACAAGAACAGCTATGCTATGGACCCCCGAAGGAAAGCAAAAGAGAGACCGACCAAAAAAAAACTTGGCAGACAATTGTGGAGGCCAAGATAGACAGAATGAACCAACGCTGTGGCACGACACGAAGGATGGCCGCCGACCAAGCAAAATGGAAGCAGTTTGTTGTTGCCCTACAAGACGCCACCAGGCGTGATGGCCACTGACTGCTTTGACAGCTCACATTACTTGCACGGGGTTACTCTCAATCTCGATGTCAGTCAAAATAGCTCAGGCGTACTTCTTAACCCTTGAGCGCTGCTCAGTACTTACAAACGTTAATTATTTCGTTACACGCGAGTTCCGGCGTCTAATGCGGGAATGGTTTCAGGCATGTTTACAAATTGCCCTTCCCCCCCCCCCCCCCCCCCCCCACCGCCCCCCCTCCCCCCCCCCCCCCCCCCCCTCTTGGCGAGACGTGACCTTAAAATCAGTCAGGTCGGCTAACCCACATGCCTCTACACAATTCGCTGACCAGTCTAAACTGGTAATAGGGCGTTCGACACATTTAAACATTACATACAGCATATCACGACAAATAGAAATATGAGCTAGTTAAGTATACAAATTGCGTTTTAAATACCCATAAATACGAGGTACGGTCAAAAAGTAATGCCTCGTAATTTTTAATTTCATCCAATAGGCAAGAAAACTGATAAAATTCACATTGAAATGTAGCCCCAAGTCTGAACTTCAAAAATTTATTTCTCAAAGTAGTCTCCGTTATTTGTTACAGTTTTTGTCCATCTTCTCACAAGGGCATGTATCCCCGCACGGTAAAAATTTGTGTCCTTTTTCCTAAACCACTGGCGTACGGCGCGTTTTAGGGTCTTGGTGTCCTCAAAGTGATGTCCGCGAAGATCTTCTTTCAGTGGTCCAAACAGATGGAAGTCAGAAGGTGCAAGATCGGGACTGTAAAGGGGATGTGGTAATAATGTCCAGCCAAATTCTGCAATCGCATCAATGGTGCGTTTAGCGGTGTGTAGCGTGGCATTATCGTGCAACAGCAGTGCAGTTCTCTGATCTTTTAATGGGTAAAGTCGCCGAAGACGACCTCTAATCTTCTTCAAAGTTTCAATGTAACGGTCTGCATTCACTGTGTTTCCCTGTTCCAAGAAGTCGAGAAGAATCACACCCTTCTCATCCCAAAACACGGAGGCCATAACTTTCCCTACAGATGGTGAACTTTTGAACTTCTTTCTTGTCGGCGATGTTGTGTGATGCCATTCCATTGACTGCCTCTTGGATTCTGGTTCAAAAAAATGAACCCAAGTCTCATCACCTGTCACAATATTCGATAAAAACTCTTCTCCTTCAGTTTTGTAACGGTGCAGGAGGTTGATGGCCATGGTTTTCCTTGTTTCTTTATGTCTGTCTGTCAACATTCTGGGTACCCACCGTGCACAAACTTTTGAATAACCGAGGTCTGTACACTGCCTTTACTAATGGACAACATGGAAGAAAGTTCATCCAGTGTTACCCGACGGTCACCATGAATGATGCCATCAGCTCGATGAATGTTGTGTGGAGTCACTGCGGTAGACGGACGGCCAGTCCGCTTTGCGTCAGCCATTGAGGATTGACCTACCTCAGCTTCGTCACAACGATGTACCCAACGTCGGACAGTGTTAACATCCACTGTTGAATCTCCATAAACATTCTTCAAACGTTCGTGGATGCGAATTGGGGTCTCGCCTTCAGCATTGAGAAATTCTATGACATAACGTTGTTTTAACCGAACGTCTTTGGCAGCCATTTTTAAACTGTTACAGTGGTGCCACCTGTTACTGAAACAGGTTGGTAATGCTATACAGTGCAGAAGAGTGTTTGAGGAATCTTGCTAAATTTACAAATTGCACACCGATGCAGTATTTACATACATAAAAAATAGGAGGCATTACTTTTTGACCTTCCCTCGTACCAAAGTACGCACTTAGATGCAAAGTACATGTTGCGAAGAAAAATGATGTACACAAACCAATTAGAGTTTTTTTTTTTTTTTAAAGTGTTTGCTACTTTTCTTTGTAGCACGCCCCTTTCAACCATCTACCATGTACATGGATTTGTTGGTTATATCAGGACGTGTTTCCTTTATTGTAATATGTTTTTGTTTGTATTTATTTTATACTATATTATCTCTAGTCGGTATTTTTCTGTTGTAGTTATAGTTCAACATGGTTTTTTAAAAAAATCCAAAATATGCTATTTTCTAAGTTAGTATGTTTTTAATTTTCACTGGATGGTTTATTTGGTTAATCTTTATGTATCTGGGGCGAGTCTTTCACCAGTTTGGCCTACTGGCTCAAATCCTTATTTGTTTTTTATATGTTAGCTTTAGTTTTTGTAATATAGTGTTTTATTAACTTTTGCATTTCTGAAGGGGTCTTTGTGCCTATGAGATTTTCTACACTCATTTCTACATTGTGGTTACTACAGTATGTCTTAATGTTTTGCCTCTGTTGGTCATATTTCTTGCAGTCCACCAGAAAGTGTCTAATTGTGTTTGGTTCTTGACACTCTTCACATGTGGGTTCCTCAATCATGAAATATCCAGTTCCAAGCTTGAGCCTCAGCAATTTTATATTAATTGGTATTTTTAGTTCATCTTTTATTTGACATGTTTTGCTTGGTTTTTTAAGGATTTTATATGAGTGTCTTGCTTTTTTACTTTGGTCCCATGCTGTTATCCACTCTTTAGTTATTTCTTGAGCAATTAAGCTCTTAATTTCAAACTTCCCTAAGCCTACTTCAATGTTGTTATTGCTAGTTCTCCTCTCTTTGGCTTCTTTGTCTGCAAGCTCATTTCCTGCTATCCCCACATGTGATGGTATCCATGTTAGTAGCACAGTCCAAAACCAGGCACTGTCAATAATAGCAGGTGCCTCAAAGGGAACATCAGCAGAGGCACTAGAAGTAGCGCTAGGCATTATACCCCTGGAGCTAAGGAGAAAAGAACTGAGATTCAGCTACTGGGCAAGAGTGGCAAAAGATCCAACTCACCTAGCACACAAAACCTTTGATAGGGGTAACCAGTACATAGGCCACATTCCATTAAACCATAATAGATACCCGTCAGGGTGGAAAACAATGGATGAAGTGGACCAATACCCAGACCTATTTAATGCGATAAACAGTAGTGCTCAGTATAAAGCAAAGATCCCACCATGGGAATTAAAAGTGCCAGAAACTGACTCCCACTTAACAAATATCATAAATAAATCTAACGACATAATCTTAGCAAAAATTAAAACACTAGAGTACATAGAACGGTACATAAATAATAGCCTAACTATATATACAGATGGGTCAAAAGATGAAGAAGGACAATTAGGAGCAGGAATAGCAATACCAAAATTAAAAATTTATAAAAGATACAAAGTAACAGGTAATACATTCATCTTAACCAATGAGAGATAGACAAGACTGCCTATATATAGTGGCTTAAACACCTGCATGCGGGAGCAAAAAAATAACACGTAATAGTTACCCAGAGACTTCTCTATGAGACCTGCTACAACGAATTTGGCGCAACAGGGAAAGGAGGGTTACGCTAGCGGGTCCCAGACTTTTCTGGCCATCAAAGCACAGGGAACTCTTTGTGACCGTCCCCTCACAACGCAGGTGTCTCCGGCAAATTCGCTCCCTCGCCGGCCTGGTACGTAACATGACGGAACTCTCTCTTGGAACTGTTTCCCGTGTCAAAGACTCGGTTCTTTGTCGCCGCTAAACTCTCAAACTGAGTGTCGGCTTTTGACTCGTGGTCAAACGAACTCTAAAAAAGATGCCGCTGTCCCCGGCAGTGAGTCCAGGACGCGTCAATTATATCCTACCTACATTACAGAAACAGGGGAGTAAACCTATCAGCTTCCAGAATGACAAGTCAATTACCCCGCTTGTCATCACCAAATACCATAATTCCCACCGTAAGTACGAGTACTTGGTAGGTCGGTCGGTCAGTCACATTTTGCACACCGTCATTTGCGCACTTTTTTCTATTTTCGAGGGAGTGCAGTAACTTTCAACCACAGCTAAGGGGGTGCAACTGTGGTTGAAAGTTAGACAATAATTGTATTGTTTCCCCTTTTATTTACTCTCGTGAATATAGAAAAGTGTGACGGTGTGCATTAAATCAACACACAACCAAGATATTCATCTGTACAGTTTCATTCGGGAAACGGATTTAACTCATCATTTCATTATAATCCCAGACCTAAGAGTCTTTTATATTTGGACAAGCGCCCTAATATAACCGACTAGGTTGAACAGGACGCGCCTCGCCAAAACGAGGCAAACTTTTTACATTAAAAAAAAAACTCATCATTTTTCTTAAAAATAACCTTAAAATGTAAGTTTCTGATTGTGTCTTCAAGACAAAATTGTAATTTAAAGTATTGCAGACTTATTATTATGGATCAAAATGATAAGATGGCTAAAAGGAAGAGGCGATCGCGTCGTTCACAGCGAGCAAGCTAGACTATAGAAGAAGCAGCAATGTAAGACGTGTAACAGAAACAACACACTATAATTAAAAACCTGCCAATTTTGGCGGGTTGTTGCTAGTATCTACAGAAGCGAAAAGAAGTGAAATGGGCGTGACAAAATCAGACAGAAATTAGAAGGGATGGTAGTTCAGTCTAAGTGGCCAGAATTTATAATCCATGTTGCCACACAGTCCATCTCTTGATGTTACTATCACACTGACATTGCTGTCGTTTTCTTGGCCAGTTTACCGAGTTAAGATAGATGACATAGCTGTTACTCTCTCACTATCTCTCATACACCCTCTTACTCACACACTCTCTCTCACTCTCTGATCTGTTGACACTGGCAGCAAGGCGACGTCGTCACTTGGATAGTACTTCTCATACTGTTCTAATGTCTAGTGCCATCCCATTTTCTCTCTCAGGAGTAACCTACCTCTGGTGTTTATGATTGACTGACCTCGGGTTTTACACTAATTTCTGTGTTCCTATAAAATGAGCATAAATGTAAACCCGTGCTCCACTGGCTTGATTTAAAACAAACTGAGAGACAGAGAGAAGACACATGTTGTCTACCGTGGCTCTCGGGTAGATACTGGGTTTTGTCTACCATAACTGTCCGGCAGATACTGTGTTTTGTCTACCATAACTGTCGGGCAGATACTGTGTTTTGTCTACCATAACTGTCGGGCAGATACTGTGTTTTGTCTACCATAACTGTCGGGCAGATACTGTGTTTTGTCTACCATAACTGTCGGGCAGATACTGTGTTTTGTCTACCATAACTGTCGGGCAGATACTGTCTTTTATTTAATATGACCGTCGTGCAGATACTGTGTTTTGTCTACCATAACTGTCGGGCAGATACTGTGTTTTGTCTACCATAACTGTCGGGCAGATAATGTGTTTTGTCTACCATAACTGACGGGCAGATACTGTGTTTTGTCTACCATAACTGTCGGGCAGATACTGTGTTTTGTCTACCATAACTGTCTGGCAGATACTGTGTTTTGTCTACCATAACTGTCGGGCAGATACTGTGTTTTGTCTACCATAACTGTCGGGCAGATACTGTGTTTTGTCTACCATAACTGTCGGGCAGATAATGTGTTTTGTCTACCATAACTGTCGGGCAGATAATGTGTTTTGTCTACCATAACTGTCGGGCAGATAATGTGTTTTGTCTACCATAACTTTCGGGCAGATTCTGTGTTTTGTCTACCATAACTGTCGGACAGATACTGTGTTTTGTCTACCATAACTGTCGGGCAGATACTGTGTTTTGTCTACCATAACTGTCGGGCAGATACTGTGTTTTGTCTACCATAACTGTTGGGCAGATACTGTTTTTTGTCTACCATAACTGTTTGGCAGATACTGTGTTTTGTCTACCGTAACTGTCGGGCAGTTACTGTGTTTTGTCTACCATAACAGTCGGGCATATACTGTGTTTTGTCGACCATAACTGTCGGGCAGGTACTGTGTTTTGTCTACCATAATTGTCGAGCAGATACTGTGTTTTGTCTACTATAACTGTCGAGCAGGTACTGTGTTTGTCTACCATAACTGTCGGGCAGATACTGTGTTTTGTCTACCATAACTGTCGGGGAGATACTGAGTTTTGTTTACCATAACTGTCGGGCAGATACTGTGTTTTGTCTACCATAACTGTCGGGCTGATACTGTGTTTTGTCTACCATAACTGTCGGGCAGATAATGTGTTTTGTCTACCATAACTGTCGGGCAGATACTGTGTTTTGTCTACCATAACTTTCGGGCAGATATTGTGTTTTGTCTACCATAACTGTCGGGCAGATAATGTGTTTTGTCTACCATAACTGTCGGGCAGATACTGTGTTTTGTCTACCATAACTGACGGGCAGATAATGTGTTTTGTCTACCATAACTGTCAGGCAGATACTGTGTTTTGTCTTCCATAACTGTCGGGCAGATACTGTGTTTTGTCTACCATAACTGTCGGGCAGATACTGTGTTTTTTCATCTGTCTTGAGCGTTTGTTTCTTTTAATTTTTTTTATAATTAATCAATACAGATGTGACCGATTTAAAAACAAAAGTTTGTTGATAAGTTACGGAACAATGACAGACAGACGCAAAAAGGGCGTACAAATGGGTCAAACATCTAACTAACTCTCTCTCTCTCTCTCTCTCTCTCTCTCTCTCTCTCTCTCTGTGTGTGTGTGTGTGTGTAGGGAATGTGTGGGTGTGTGTATGTGTGTGTGTGTATCACAAACAAAGTGAAAACCAGTCTCATTTTAGTTATAACTGTACGTCCAGGTCTGCAGAATAAATTGACCTATCATAATTGAACAGCTGCTTAATGCTCTTACTCAGCTAGGATCATACATTTATGGTTGTGTGTGTGAATGTATGTGTGTGGATGTTTATGTGATGGGGAGGAGTAAGAACTGATGTAAAGATATCGCTGCACGCGACGTGTGTCCCTACACGTGACAGACACAACGAGTGTTTCACAGACGTATGTAAACACTTTTATTCCCTTCTGCATTTGTTTTGTCGTGGCCTCAAACGTACACACCTGAGTTATGTGGGCACAGTATGTCTGGCAGGTGGTCTGTGGCAACACATTTCTGCAGGCGTGCGTAGATTGTCTAACTTAGGCTGTCCCAGGCCTGCCTGTAGGGCAGCAGGTTCTTGACTATCTTATTAGGGTTCCTACACTTCGAGCTGTTCAGCTTTGGGAGACAATGGTACCACAAGTTGGTTCTTGGGATCAGTGGGGCTCTCTCACCAGTTTCATCTAACGAGAGATGCCTAATAATACCTCACTCCCCCTCACACATCAAAACATTTAGCAAGTCAAATAGTATCCCCCCTCCCTTCCCCCTACATACAGACACACCTGATGTAAGCAGAAATATGGTGTCGTCCACATATCACGCCATGCAAATTTAGCCATTTAGCCGTGGAGACATCCGCTGGTGGTCCAAGGCATCAAACAGGGAACGCAGAGATATGGTAAATCAGGAGATACGAGGAGCTGAGAATGATTAGAGGTTGCTAAAAGCGGTGCAGCAGGCCCAACAAGGCCAATGGACTACATGGGAAGGAGCCCTGCAAAGGTCCTTGACATGGAATAATATATGGCATATTTCACCTCTTAGACTCAGCTTCATTATCAGATCAATGAATGACCTCCTGCCAGCGTCCGCAAACCTTGTGAGATGGGGAAAGTCTGATGATGCCCAGTGCCCCCTGTGTCATGAGAGGCAGACACTTGAACATGTGCTCTCAGCTTGCAAGGCATCATTAGGGCAAGGGCGATACACATGGCGCCACAACAAAGTACTAAATGAGCTGGCTGCTACAGTAGACCTGGCAAGGGTGAAGGCGAACAGCAAAGTCAGACCGAGCACTGAAAATACATACTTCCTGAGAGCAGGAACGTCAGCACATCCCAAACCAAGTAAACCAAGTAGCAGTTTACCATCTCTTCTTGACTGTGCAAATGACTAGGAGATAGCAGTAGACCTACCTGGGCTATGGGGTATATCCAGAGAGCATCAGAAGATCTTGAAGACGGCCAGATATAGTGCTATATTTCTCATCATCACACCATATAATGATTGAGCTGACCGTGCCATTTTAATTCAGATTGGACCAGCAAAACTCATTCAAAGTGGCCAAGTATAATGATATGATCACGGTCCTGTGACATGATGGGTTCACTGCAAGGGTCATGGCTGTTGAGGTGGGTGCAAGAGGTCTCGCGGCTGCCTCAGTGTAGGATCTATTGAAACTGTTGAGGTTGAGGGGACAGTCAAGAACAAGGGCACTTAAGAGGCTCAGCGAAACTGTTGAAAAGGCATCGTGCTGGATGTGGAACAACCACAACGGACTATGGAACTCGAGACAGTAATTTGTTTTCAACATAGGGGTTAGTTTCACAATTGCCTCCAGCTGGCAGAAAATAGGAGTGAATTTGATAACTGCAGCCAAGGTGGAGTGGGTTCAATTCTCTGTACTAGACAACAGGAGGCTGACACTTAAGAGTCATGACCTAAGTGGGCCCGCCCCCCTTAGAGTGTAAAGGAGATTAAAGGGCCGAAACACTTGATCGGCGGGGAGACTACTTCTGATGATCAGATTGTCTCCTGTTGTATCGCTCGTATAGAGATTCCTATCATCTTATGTTATATTATATTATGTTGTATTATATTATATACATTGTTTTAAATATTATATATAAATATATATATATATATATATATATAATATATATATATATATATATATATATAATATATATATTATATATATAATAATATATAAATATATATATATATATATATATGTATATTAGAAGTGTATTTTCCGTCCATCTGTCCGCACGAAATTGTTTGATCACTTCAAGGCTACTTAGAAGTCTTAAATTTGGCATAGTGATAGGTCTTAAGATATGATTCTCTAGAAAAATCCGACAAACAAAAAAATAAATACCGGAACGCCGTAATTAAACCAGCAACGTTTTGTGCAAAGGGAAATAGTTTTATCATTTTTTTTCTCATTTTAAAGCTTATAATAAAATTAAAGATTGTATGTGATTTATACTATAAAATTTTGTTTTGCAGATTTTAAAAATTAAGTAAATAATTTTGGAATATAAAGATGTAAAAACAATTTTTAAGAATTTATACTGCTGTGTGCCCAAAGCTATTTGGGGTGAGGTTGTACATTTTATAATTCCATATTTTGCATTATTAATATGTAAAAATTGCTAGTGGATGTCCATGTCATTCAAGGCTTGCAACCTCAGCATAAAGAATAATGGGTTCATGAATCACAACTGCAAGAGCTGGTCACTGCTACGTGATGGGTTTCTCATAGAGAACCAAGGGCAGAGGTAGTCCCAAGTTCCATATGTAGCAGGGAGTAGATGATGACAGAAATAATGTACATAAATATTATATTAACCTTGTCAACCAGTGCATATGTAAATTTAAACCTGTTTTACATAAATGCAATGTGTGTTTTCTGCTCATGTGACAAAACGGGGCGGCCCCTATCGATCTTTGTTTCTCTCCGGCAGTATCGGTACATTTGTGGTACTGATTTTTATTATGTGCTCTCAAGTAGCGCACTTTTCTTTCTTTCTTTCTTTTGTCGTTATTTTTCTGCTAAGTAGCAGATATTTGATTTATCAAATCATTCGACACTCCTCTCTGTGATGTCACCTGTTTGTTACCCGGTCATCCTGGCTTGCGGTGAGCAACTGAGATAAGATAGTCGCCGGCGTGTTTAGATTGAACCGCTGATAAGACGACTCGTTTAGTAACCCACGGAGTTTTTGCATACTCATACGACAGATACTTTTTTTGGTGAAGGGAGATTTATTGAGAGATATTGTATCTGCTATTCAAAGCCTTGGATATTATGGCTTACTAATGTACTGTTTATTCAAGTGAAGATTGAGAGATATTGTATCTGCTATTCAAAGCCTTGGATATTATGGCTTGCTAATGTACTGTTTATTGAAGGGAATGTTCTATGGATATATTATACCTGATGCTGTATGCGTATATTGTGAACTGTCGATGCCCATGACTTGTTATGAAATGTCGTCCCATGATGTCTACGTAAGTAAGTCTGTCGTAATAAACTGTGAAACGTTACAACTTGTTCCAACATTCCCTGACTCCTTCGTTTGCTGTGGTGTATGGTTGCAGTCTATCTAGATGAAAGAACCCTTATCATTCACCTATGCAGATATCCATTTTTACACACTTGTCGGCCATCCGTAAGCCCGACCTATGCTGATTCGCATCTATCAGCTACTATATGACATCCTCTCCCTGTCTCCACCACTGTGATTTAAACTAACTTACGAGAAAAAAAAATATTATTTCACTGAGATACCTCCTGTCCCGTTATCCGTTATCTAATCTATCGCTGTTATTATCTGGCCTAAGCTCCTAATACAGACGACTAAGCCAAATAAATGGTAGATCAGTCTAACAGTGGAAAAACTACTTTTACTATCGGTGGATAATAAAATTGTATTACAAAAATGAAGGAGAAAAAAAAATTATTTTACCCTTATTTTATAAATCCACCAAAACTCACCCACTCTAGAAGTCAGTTAAGAGTAAGGGACGTTATTAACTAGACGTAAAGTCAGAAATCGGTCCTTAGCTTAGCTCAAACTCTGCTGCTTCTTTTAAAAAAAACTAGTGATTGTTAAACAATCACACGTACTAGCGGCTTTAAACAAAATTACCATATATGTCATATATCTGACAAAGATTATACTCAGAACAATTTGCACGTAACTCTATGATGCTGTGGAAAGAAAAACATGTATTCATTGATACGCATTTCTTGTTTTGCCTTTTTATTTCCTTAGTGTTACTTTTCTACCCTTGTTTAGTCATGTACTTTCTCACTTAGTTTAAACTTTTCTGTGTCTCTCAACGTTGTGTCTATTTATTGAAATTATTTTTCCGTGCGTGTTCAATGTGCGCTTTGTAATTTTCTCATACCATAACTGTATTTCTCATTTTTTAAATCATTTTTATGACTGGCTGATCAAGGGTATTATCCGAAACGTCCCGTGTATCTAGTTTATCAAGCTTACCATTGTATAACTGACTCAAAGCTATTTTCTCTTCAAAAAAAAAATTATAATGCACACAACACAGCATAATACACACAATACAGTACATTACGCAACGTAATACACACAACACAATATATCACATACAACACAACATAATACAACAGAACATAATACATACAACGCAATAAACTGCATACACCACAGTACATTACATACAACACACCACTTTTTATACAACATAACATATTACATACGACACAACATATAAAGCACAACATATTACATACAACACAGCATAATACATACAACACAACATAACGCATACAACACAACATAATACATACAACACAGTATATTGCATACACCACAGTATATTACATACAACACACTACTATTTATATTACATACATTACACCACTATTTATACATTATAAGTCTTTTGATGACGATCGAAAGCGCTCGACGGAAGGCCAACCGTAAACTTTTATCTGGAGAACTCATGTTTCTGATTCTCCGGTACAAACAATAGTGTGAAAAGTAACATCTTCTATAGATCAGAGAAACATGATGATATATAAACTGTGTTTTCTTAAACCTGCTATCAGTTGTCACTCAGAATTTTTGGATAGTCTAAGCACGCAGTTCTAGAACCATTTCGCTAAATGTGTTAATAGCATTCGTGGGATCTTTCTTTCTGATATTCTGGTAATAGAAATTAGTGTTTACGTGGTTAAAAGGGTTACCTTTTACAAATTAAAAGTGTTAGCTTTACCATTATAATTCACTTAGATTTTCTAGCTGGTAAAACTAGTGTAATAAAATAACGCGTAGCTATTTTATACCAGATGTTCAGTTATAATGTTAATTTTCACCACCCGCTTTCTCTCACAAGAAGAGACGGTTTTAGTTGACTGATTTATATGCTAGGCGCGACGGATAGTGACAGAAAAAAATTCACGTTATATTTCATTTTGTGTAATTTATTACAAGTGCCTATTATTTAATACCATACAATGACAAACATACGCCGACAATTTAATAGCTATTAACGGCATACGATATTTATGTAAGGGCACGTATGGGTAATTGAATAATAATTAACATTGTACGCTTACTGCCGGTGCGAGAGGGGCGGGAGAGTTGCATACTCCATCTGACCTAATCTCAGCGCTAGCAAAAGCTGACCGTATAGGCGTAAAGGAAAACACCTGTGCCGTTTAACTTTAATCAGGACTGATGGAGTGGATAAGAGATCGTCTTGTCCCTGTCTGTGTGCATATATATATATCGGTCGCGGTTTGCACAAGGAGGAAGCTGTATCAAGAACAAAAATGGTGTAATATTACTTGATGAGAAAGACATATCAAACAGATGGGCAGAATACGTAAAAGAACTATTCGAGGACAACAGAGGTAAAAAACCATCACCAGATTCTAATGAAGGCCCACACATTCTCAGATCAGAAGTAGAGAATGCCATTCATATGATACAAAAAGGAAGATCAGCAGGCATGGATAACATAAACATTGAAATGATAGAAGCTCTGGAGAGCTTTGGTATAGATACAATCACAGAAATATGCAATGATATATATACAATACAGGATATTTACCACACGACATGAAGACATCAGTTTTTATAACATTGCCCAAAAAACCAAATGCAACAGAATGTTCAGACTTCAGAACAATCAGCCTGATGAGTCATGCAATTAAGATACTGCTCAAAATCATACAGGAAAGAATAAAAAGTAAAGTAGACAGCGAAATCCAAGAAGAACAGTTTGGTTTTAGACGGAACAGTGGAACAAGAGAGGCAATATTTTGCCTAAGAAGATTAGCAGAAAAATATACAGAGGTCCAAAAAAGTATGTATATGTGCTTCATTGACTATAAGAAGGCTTTTGACAGAATCCATCATGAGAAAATAATTGAATGCCTCAAAGACATAGGTATTGATGGAAAAGATATAAGAATACTCAGTAACCTTTATTGGGAGCAAACTGCCACAGTAAGATCGGGAAGGAATTATTCACCATACATAGACATAAAAAGAGGTGTCAGACAAGGTTGTGTGCTGTCCCCCTGCCTATTTAATTTATACACCGAAAAAATTTTCAAACAGATACAGGAAATACCAGGACTGAACATCAGTGGAAGATCAATAAACAACCTTAGATATGCAGATGATACCGTGTTGTTAGCTGAAAGCGAACAGGAGTTACAAGAACTAGTGAAGCAAGTGAACAGTATAAGTCATGAATATGGACTCGACATTAATATTGAGAAAACTAAAACTATGATAATTAGCAAAACAGACGATAAACCCACATTAAAGATAAGCGTAAATGGGAAAATCCTGGAACAAGTCAAGAGCTACGTATATCTTGGTCATATAATAACAGAAGATGGCAGATGTGAAACAGAAATCAAGAAGAGAATAGGAATGGCCAAAGCTACATTCAACAACGTGAAACATATACTGACATCCAAACAGTTATCTCATAAATTAAAACTGAGAATCATAAAGTGTTATATATATTCTGCATTTCTGTATGGTGCAGAAACATGGACGATGAATAAGCATTTGGAAGAAAGAATTGAGGCTCTTGAAATGTGGATATATAGAAGAATGGGGCGTATCTCATGGAAAGAGATGAAAACAAATAAGGAGGTCCTAGAAAATCTAGGTATGAAAAGAGAACTAATGAGAGAGGTCAAAGTTCGGCAGCTAAAATACTTTGGCCACATAAAAAGGCATAACACCTTGCAGAAGACCATAACAGAAGGGAGAGTTGAAGGTAAACGTGCAAGGGGGAGACAGCGCTATAAGTGGGAAGATAACATCAAGAGATGGACGGGAAAGAGTCTATCAGAGTGTACCACCAAGACAAGAGACAGAAGACGTTGGAGATCCATTACAGCCAACCTCCGTTGTGGAGATGGCAACTGATGATGATATATATATATATGTATATGTATATATATATGTATATATATATATATATATGTATATATATATATATATATATATATATATTTATATATATATATATATATATATATATATATATATATATATATATATATATATATATATATATATATATAATACAATGGGTGGGTGTGAAAGAAAATCGAAAAAAGGTGATTCGTCTTACGAGGACAAAAGACAAAGAAAATAGCTAACGTTACGGCCACAAGGCCTTCGTCAGGGAAAGGAAAGAAAGTGAAGGCTAGATAGGACACATAAGAACCTAAATAAATGTAAAAATTAAACCTAGGTACTTCCCTGAAGGCATCGAAATCCTACCACTTTAGCTGCCCGCGAACGGACGAGCTTGCCCGGAACAGGAAAAAAGATTATAGAATAGTAGCATCTTTCCATAAATGTTTTTTTATTCCTAGCAGACCTGATAAAGAGCGTCCAGCGGTCTTTTTCTTTAGTGATTGGTTAATGTTGTCTTTTCTTAGCTTGTGCGTCACCAATTTCATTTGTGAGCAAGGACTTGCCGAAGATACACGAGAAACATTTTAACTTGTAAATTTAACTGGACTTACGAAACCCAGCAATATTTTTTTTCAATTTTATCAGCCCAAAATAAGAATACAAAAGGCAAGAGGAGCTTTCAATGCATTGGGAAATATATGGAGATCAAGAGAAATCGGATCCAACACGAAAATAAGAATCTTCAACTCAAATGTGAAGTCAGTCCTATTGTATGGCTCTGAGAATGGAGAACAACAAAGACAACAACCAAAAAGCTAAAGATTTTCATAAATGGGTGCTTGCGTAGAATAGAGGGATTGAAATGGTATGACAGGGTTACCAACGTGGAACTGATGACAAGAACTAGACAAGTGCCGTGGAACAAGAGATGAGAAGAAGACGATGGCGATGGGTGGGACACACACTGAGGAAACCTGTTGATAGCATTACAAGGCAGTCCTTGTTCTGGAACCCCCAGGGCAAGAGAGGCAGAGGTAGACCAAGAAGCACATGGAGAGGAGAGCTGGAAACAGAGGTGAAAATGATGCGGAGAACGTGGAAAGAACTTGAGATGATGGCATGTGACAGGAAGACTTGGCATGTGTTTGTTGAAGGCCTATGCTCCTTTGGGAGTGGAGGCTTATGATGAGGATGAATTTTATCAGCCCACTGGGTTGTGGATAAAATAACCTTTATCCCGACTTCTGACAGTCGTATTCAAGTGTAGCATCCAGAATTTACGCTGTTTCAGAATCGGCACTCTACCATAGAGCCAGCCGATAGGACTTCCATCATTTATAAATTGTAACATTTTTAGCAACCAGATGTTTCCCAATACTAAAAAGTATTTTCCTCTTTTAACGGTGAACCCCAAGATCACGGTTTCTACATCAACTTTTGGCGGTGACATTTATTCATCCAGGAAAAACACACACCAGATTCGGCGTTCACCTCGCTAGTCGTTATCTGTTAGAGGATGGACTGGGGCCAATTTGGGAAATAAAAAAAAACCTGACATTTTATATATAGCCAGTAAATATTGTAATTCCAAGGGATGTCACCAAGAGTAGGTAAGCGTGATTGAGTGGCCACTGTATGAAAGAGAGAGTGAATAATGTTTCTTTGTTACAGAGACTTTACCAAATTTGGATTTGCTTAAACTTGTTAACTTTACTGGGTAGCATATAGTAGGAACTTATTTCTTTACTGTCTATTCTGTAACATAGTGCTAACCTTTTGACCTTTGGGTTATTAACTTTTTGGGTTCTTTTCTCCGTATGGGGAGGGCACATTTATTCTGTTATTTTCATGTGTATGTAAATCTGATTTTATTTGATCTTTCTTTAGATATTCGATGTTGTCAAGTTTAAATGATAATAAACAACAAAAGAAACTTAACTTTATGTGTTGGTCAGACCCATACCCAATTAACCGCAGATTTTCACGTTTGTGTGTCTTGTTGTCACATAGCTGTATGTGTGTGTAGTTAAACTTATATTTATATGTATGAGGAGGGCAAGGTTGTCTTGTACTAAATTATAGTCGTATAGATAGGATGGAATAGAGAAACTTACTCATTCCATAGACATATCTTCTCCTTAAGCTATTCACCCGTGAAATCTATTTCTCACACCTTTTTTTCTCACGTACTTATCAACATCCACTCAACTCAGACGGGGCTAAAAAAAATAACTCTTAACCTATCTGTACGACAACATACAACCCAACATAATGCATACAACACAACATAATACATTACAACACAACATATAAACTACAACACAACATAATACATACAACACTATACAAATCTAGAATGATTTCACGTAATTTTTTTCATGGTTATCACACTTTGACACTAAACGAAAAAAAGGCGTGTTCACGTGACACTTCAGAATTTTACAAAGGGACAATTTTGTCAGGAATAAACGTGACACACCCATTAGGGGAAACACGTGCCTTACTTTCATTACATTCAGTGCTACCCGACAGGCTTTTGTGACGTCGTCTCTTCATTTTCTACAGTCTCCGGTGTCTTACATCAACTGTTTCTTCAAGCTCCTACCATTGTGTGGATGGATGTCAAGGTATTTGTCTCTCTCTCTCTCCCCGATATTCTCTCTGTCGTCCTCTTTTTCTCTTAGAGTTCAACTAATCAGCCCTGAATTATATGTCATAGAGGTTGTGTTAATGCCCTGGAGGTCCAAAGTCGTGGTGCTATGTCTTCCTCCAGCAATGGAGAGTTTCCACCTCAGTCACAGTTAACTGATCAATCCAGTACCCAATCTCCTCAACTCGTAGCTATGTCTTTCGCCCTAGAATCCTTCCCTAGCCCTAACGAGAAAATTGACTCGTTTCTCGAGAAATTTGAGAGGATGGCGACGCTATATGGGTTAGAGAGTTCCCGATGGTGTCTAAAACTTTCACAGGCTCTGAAAGGTAGTGCTTATGACGTCTACGTAAAACTGGGAAGCAGCCATCAAGACAATTACGACATGCTAAAGAAGGCTTTACTGGACCGGTTCGAGATGAACGCTCGCAAATGTTTGCGCCTGTTCAGGAACAGCAGAAAAGAAGGCACGGAGACATTTCATCTATTCTCTTCACACTAGACGGGATATTTGACAAAGAGCATGGAACTTTCCGAGCTCCCTCTCACTTTTGAAGGACTCCAGGAATTTGTTCTTACAGAATAAAATCCACGTTGTCAAACGAAACCCGTAGATTTCTGACCGAACAGGGCGCAGTAAAGTTGGAGGACATTCTTAGTAAGTCTGAACGTTACGTGAATGCTTTGGCCGAGCTTCCCAGCACTAAACGCAAGCCGACAGATGAGCCTTCTCGGGAAAATAATCTAGAGCAGTCTTCCCATTCTTCCCATCATCATAATCAACGAGAAACTTTACCTCAGAACCCTCAGCAGGAAAAATCGAAATTCTTTAAAAACAAGTACCCCACCCAGCATTCTGATCAGCCTAACCGGTCTACATGGCAGCGCGGCCAGAAAGGACAGGGTGGCAAAGGGAAAACCCCTGCGCACGAGACATCTGATCAGAGCGAGCACACTGGACCTCATCGCATCGGATGCTTGCAAACAGCCTCGCAAGGAAAAATTAATGTCAGTGATTCTCAACCTGAGGGGGGGGGAGGCCCTCAACGCGAGGTACTGTTATTTTGAACGGGACTTCAACCTATTGTTTGTTTGACACAAGTTTATCTCTTGATTGTATTGTCGCAAGGCATTTGGTCAAACCTGGTCAGAAGACACCGTCAAACTTTGTGGAGTTTTCAAAGGAGATGCACCCATTTCGCTTCCCATCGCATTGGTGGAGATACACTCTGATTTTGTCAGAGATGTGATCAAAGCGGCTGTTATGGATGACCCGATCTACCCAGTCATACTTGGCGGTAGATATGTGTTTATTGAGAAACCGAAAGAGCCAATGGTAGCAGCAGTAACCACAAGAGGGTAAACCAAGAAGGAACGGGAGCCTGTGCCAAATTTGTTACCTAAGGAACTAAAAGAGGCGCAACAAAAGGACCCTACATTGGAACCTTGATTTAGGAAACTGCAAATGGCCAAGGACCCCAGACACAACGGGGACATTTTTTCTAAGGATGGCGTACTTTATCGTAGAACGGGCAACCCTAATGAAGGGCATAATCAGCTCCTAGTACCGACGCAGTACAGAAAACAAATCTTAGAAATGGGGCACTCTCTTCCCTTTAGCGGACATATGGTACAAAACGCCACTATTCAGCGAATATCGAATATTGGTGGCCAGGAATGAACACTGATATTATTAGATACGTGAAATCCTGCGCCCAATGCCAACGTGTGGCACCCAAGCATTTGACACCCCCAATTCCCACGGGAGAAATGCCAATAGTGGGGACACCATTAGAACGGGTTGTAATCGACATTTTAGGACCCCTAGAAAGGACTAAAAGAAGGAACATGTTCATCCTGAACTTAGTCGACACATGCACTTTGTGGGCCGAAGCTATACCGCTAACATGCACGGATTCCAAGCATGTCGCAGAAGCCCTCGTGCAAATATTTACACGGTTGGGATTCCCTCAACAAGTTTTGACGGATAACGGATTCCCATACCGTAGCCTGTTGATGGAGGAGATCGTTAAGATCTTGAGGAACCAGCACATCTACACAAGCCCTTATAATCCGGCCGGAAGTGGGTTAGTAGAACGTGCTAACGGAAGCCTTACCATGATGTAAAGTAAACCGGGACAATAGAAACCTGAAGATTGGGACCTTTTCATTCCTGCAGCCTTATTCGCCTACATGGAAGTCCCACATGTCTCTACAGGATTTCCCCCAGCTACTCTTTTATTCCGCAGACCTATTAAGGGGCCGCTAGAAACCTTACTGTGGTTTCTGACAGACCAGAAGGCTGATGATACAGTCGTCTCAGCCAGCAAATTTGTATCGCATCTTAAGGAAAGGTTTCAACTAGGATGGGATCTAGCAACAACCAACCTTAAGAAAACACGCGCAAAGCACGCTAAACGATATAATAAAGCGACGAAAGAGAGAGAACTACAACCAGGGGAGAAAGTTTTGTTGTTAATGCCAACTGGAAGCAACAAACTTCGCATCGGATGGCAAGGGCCGTTTACCGTCCTTAAAAATATCTCCCGAACTAACTACAAGATCTCTATTAAAGAAAAGGAGAAGGTCTATCACGTAAATTGGCTAAAGAAATACATGGAAAGACCGGTGCCCTCCCCCGAACATCTCCTGGTGGTCGCCATAGCAACAGAAGATGACGATAGTTGCAGGGAAAACCCACTGCAAACACACGGAATCTTGCAACGAGGTCAAACTCGGCGACACTCTTTCAAACGCCAACCGACGACAAGCGGGAAAACAGAACGTGAGAGCAGATTTTATGAGTATAAATTGGAGCAGTGAGGAAGAAAGGGAAAGTGAAGATAGCAATCTCTCGCAAGATACGGATAACAGCAGCGCTATTTTCATAGAGGAGACATAAAAGGGTTTTATGTCTTCAAGCCCAGACGTAATGTCACATATGGAAATAGTGCAGCAGTAATCATCCTCTTTTGCCCCTCCCCATCTAGTTTATATTTTTTGCTACATGAACGAAGGATTCATCAGTGTAATTAACACGTGGGCCATTTGGCAATTAAGCCCTATGTGAAACAGAGAGTGAAGCGCGGAGCATGGCGTAATAGATTCTTCGATCAGGGGAACACACGATATTCAGTCTGAGACGGACCTTGGATTGTAAAACTTTCAAGGGAAGTAACTGCGTAGCTGATATTCGGCAAGGCGGAGATGATGAAAGTCAAGCTAGAGAGGCAGAGGCAGAAGAGGTGGTGAAATTACCTTTGATTCAAGAATCGAACGGCAAATTGGCTCGGGTCAGGCAGTAGGTGTGACTTTCGCATTTAAGAACGATAGAACGAAATTTATCAATATATACCTTGTCTCTCCGATAGCCATGATCAGTTGCCCAGAAATCTATCTGAATTCACTAGCTCGTTATCTTAAGATTTCTCGTACAGAGTGAAAATTATTAGATTTTCGTGGAGTGTTTCATTTTTTCTGATTGCGGTAATTTATATACTAGCTTTAAAGTGATTTAGTGTGTTTAAAGTTTTCATTATATTTCACTGAGATTTTCTGTGCTAATTAAATACTAACTTATAGCTAAATTTTCCAGCCGTAAAGTAAATTTAATTACTCGCTATTTCCCAGTAAGAGGTGTTTTAAATTGACTAGTACATACATTAAATAACTGTCTACTGACGTCATATATTATTTACTTCTATCCATTTTATGTAATTTTACAATGACTAGTGTTCATATCACGCGTTAAAAGAACGATAGGATAAGCTAGACACGTGTGTTTTAAATCTAATTTATAACAGAGTGGTGAAGAGGTCTTATTTTAACACGTGTTAGATATGATATTGATAATTTGGTTAAATGTTTATATTCTCTTTTATATAGGCTGGTCAAAACCTGAGTACTAGCGGCTTTTCTTATGGTCATATGATCATACGAACTTATAATATTATAAGCATCCAAGAATATTTAATATTGATGAGTTTCTTGCTGTGACCTGTGCGGTCCAATTTTCCTCATTTCCATGAGAGAAAGCAGAATAGAAACATTAAATTATAATATTAACTGGACCAGAACTATTACCAGATTTATTTATATCAATCTCATCAGCCAGCTGCGGCGAGATATATTGTCAGCAACATGTGTGTAACTTAAACCTGGCGTTTCAGCCACCTGAGGCTAAACAACCTAGGAACTGTATATGTTCTATTTATCCTACATCGGCGATCACCACGCATGAACCCTACTCCAACCAACTGAAGGCATAGATAACTTATTGTATCCAGGACAAATTAAAACACCGACTCTAGCGACTCCTGTGAAATTTGCAGTCAGCAACTACGGAGAGTCTGGGGCTGGATTTGGCAAAACTAAAATTTGACACTTAATAGTATTGTTACTTATTAGTGTATTTCCTTGGAATGCCTGCGACAACTACTGGGGTAAGCATAGTCTGAAAGTGGCCACTGCATGTATGTCAATTGAATGAACAGAGAAAGAAACGTATGTCTTTTGTTAACATCATAGACTTACAATGTATATGGTTTCTTCTTTCTTTTTTTTTAATCTCAATAATCTGATTAGTCCCGGGATAGATTACATTAGGAACCTATTCTTTTCCCATACTGACTATTTCATAACTTATTGTTACCTTTTGATCTTTTGGGTAATTAACCTCTGTTGGGATCGTCCTTTCTTTTCCTTTACCAGAGGGGAGAACCTATTTGTTTAATTTTCATTTTATGTCTGTAAACCATGATCTATTGATGCATATGATTTATGTTGTGATTGGGAGCCGCGCTGGTGTAATGGCTACAACGGTGTACTGGCGACCAGGTGTTCATGGTTCAAACCCGGGCGTCGGCGTTTGAAGAAATGTTTACGACCGGAAATTTGACTGAATAATCTGAACGGCTCCTGCACATAAATCCCGTGTGGATGGGAAGGAGCGAGACTCCTGACCGGGTTGGAAGGAAAGTCCACTAACCCCCCAGCCTCGCAATGACATGTCATTGGGCGAAAAGAGCTGGAAAGCTCGAGTGCCGCTGGTTAGAGAAAAAAAATGTTGTGATTTTCTATTGATAATAAACTTAATGAAACCTTTAGTTATCGTGTCGGTCAACTCATATTCATTATATGTTATCCATAGTTTGTTTTCACGTTCGTGCGTGTTTGTCACAGAATTGTGTGCATGTGAGTGCAGTGTAACTTGTATTTTCATACAAGGAGAGAAAGTGCGTCTGATTTAAATATCGTCGTCCAGGTAGGCTGGATTAGATAAATTATTCTATCCAGAGACTGTCCTTTCTCTTACACGATCACCCCTCGTGATAAAAACTACATCTTACCCCTTACTTTCACATTGTCATCACTATTACCTCTGCTCAGACAGGGCTATAAACATCTATACCTATCTGATAATTCATCCACGACAGGGAGAATGAAAGATAAGCCAGAGGTTGTCGGTCGGCCGAGGTGAAGAAAAAACTTTAATTCAGGAAATGAACCATAGATGTGCCCGGCGCTGGCCGTAGGTGCGACTTTCGCATTAAGGAGCGAAAGAACGGCATCTATGGATATATACCCGTCTCCCCCAAAGTCATTATCAGTTGCTCAGAGAATTTTCTGAAATAACTAGCTCGATATACTAAGAGTTTTCGTATAAAGTGAATGCTTAGATTAGTGGAGTTGTTTCCATCTTTCTCTGTTTGCGGTAATTTATATACGAGCCGTTAAGTGATTTAGTGTGTTAAAAGTATTTTCATTACATTTCACTGGGATTTTCTGTGTTAAATTGAATAGCGTATTAAATAACATATAGCTAATTTTTTCAGCTGTAACGTAAATTTAATTACTCGCTATTCCCCAGAAAGAGATGCTATAATTGACTAGTACATACATGCAATAACTGGCTACTGACGGTATATATTATTTACTTATATCCATTTTGTGTAATGTTATAAATGACTAGTATTCATATCACGCGTTAAAAGCGATAGGATAAGCTAGACATTTGTGGTTTATAATCTAATTTAAAAACGTAGTGGTTAAAGATGTCTTACCTTAACACGTGGTAGAGATATAATATTGATATTATGGTTAAATGTTTATATTTCTTTCCTAAAATCTAGGCTGATCAAAAACCCAGCGAACTAGCGGTCTTATGGTCATATGAAATTATGGTCATATGAACTTATGTCTTATGAGCTATGGTCGTATGGTCCGTTGGTCTTATAAGTGTATAAGCAGCCAGAAACTTTATAATATTGTGGAGTCTTTGGGCTATGACCTGTGCGGTCAATTTTCTTCATTTTATGAGAGAGACAAAACTAGAACAATAATTGTAAATGTTAACTGGACCAGAACTATACCAGTTTTTACCCATATAAATCTCATCAGCCAGCTGTGGCAAAATATATTGTCAGCAACATTTGTGTAATTAAACATAGTGTCTCAGCAACCAGAGGCTAGACAACACAGGAAATATATATGTATTATTCCTCCTATGTCGGCGATCACCACGTGTGAACCTTACTCCAACCACCTGAAGGCAGAGATACAGTATTTATCCAGGAAAACAATTAAATCACCAACTCCAGCGACTACAGTGAAATTTGCAGTCAGCAACTACGGCTAGTCTGGGGTTGGATTTGGCAACAATTAATAGGACACTGAATAGTCTTTTTACTTATTAGTGTTTATTTCCACGGAATGCCTCCGACAACTATTGGTAAGCGAATATGAATGTGGCCACAGTATGAAGGATTGAATGAACTGTAAGAGAGTAACATAATTTTCTGTTGTTACCACTATCATACAAATCTTTTCTTTTCTGTTCTCATTAACCTGAGTATTTACGGGATAGGTTAATTAGGGACCTGTCCTTTGTTTTCTTTACTGACTATTCCATACACTTATTGTTAACTTTTGATCTTTTGGGTGAATTAACCTCTGTTGGGATCTTCTTTTCTTTTCCTTTACCAGAGGGGAGAACCTATTTGATTAATTTTTCATTTTTGTCTGTAACCCATGATCTATTGATGTATATGATTTATGTTGTAAAGTTCTAGTGATAAATAAACTTAATAAACCTTAAGTTATCGTGTTGGTCAACCCCTACCCTATCAGTTATCCATAGTTTGTTTTAAGGTTTGTGCTTATTTGTCACAGAATTGCGTGCACGTGGATGCAGTGTAACTTGTATTTTGTATAAGGAGAGAAAGTGCGTCTGATTTTAAATATAGCCGTACAGATAGGCTGGATTAGAGAAATTATTCGATCCAGAGACTGTCCTTTCTCTTACACTATCGCCTCGTGAGAAACAAAACTATTTCTTACATCTTACTCTCACATAGTTATCACTATCACCTTTGCTCAGACAGGACTATAAACATCTATTACCTATCTGATAAAATCTACGACAATACATGAACCAAAACCAACATACCAGTACTAAAACCGAAGCATACATGAACCAAAACCAACATACCAGTACTAAAACAGAAGCATACATGAACCAACACCAACAAAAACATACCAGTACTTAAACAGACACATATATTAACCAACACCAACAACAGCATACTAATACTAAAACTGAAGCTTACATGAACCAACACCAACATACCAGTACTGAAACAGAAGCATACATGAACCAACACCAATATACCAGTACTAAAACTGAAGCATAAATGTACCAACACCAACATACCAGTACTAAAACAGAAGCCTACATGTACCAACACCAACAACAGAATACCAGTACTAAAACAGAAGCCTACATGTACCAACACCAACAACAGCATACCAGTGCTAAAACTGAAGCATACATGAACCAACACCAACATACCAGTACTAAAACTGCAGTATACATGAAAAAACACCAACATTCCAGTAGTAAAACTGAAGTATACATGTACCAACATCAACACCAACTTACCAGTACTAATACCGAAGCATACATGAACCAAAACCAACAATAACAAACCAGTACTACAACAGAAGCATACATGAACCAACAGCAACATACAAGTACTAAAACAGAAGCATACATGAACCAAAACCAACATACCAGTACTAAAACATAAGTACACATGAACCAAAACCAACATACCATTACTAAAACAGAAGCATACAGAACCAACACCAACAAAAACATACCAGTAATAAAACAGACTCATATATTAACCAACACCAACAACAGCATACTAGTACTAAAACTGAAGCTTACATGAACCGACACCAACATACCAGTACTGAAACAGAAGCATACATGAACCACCACCAACATACCAATATTAAAACTGAAGCATAAATGTACCAACACCATGTTACCATTACTAAAACAGAAGCCTACATGTACCAACACCAACAACAGAATACCAGTACTAAAACTGAAGTATACTTGTACCAACACCAACATACCAGTGCTAAAACTGAAGCATACATGAACCAACACCAACATACCAGTACTAAAACTGAAGTATACGTGTACCAACACTAACATGCCAGTGCTAAAACTGAAACTTACATGAACCAACACCAACATACCAGTACTAAAACTGAAGCAAACATGTACCAACACCAACTTACCAGTACTAAAACTGAAGCATACATGTACCAACAACAACATACCAGTACTAAAACTGAAGCATACATGTACCAACACCAACATACCAGTACTAGAACTGAAGCATACATGTACCAACACCAACGTACCAGTACTAAAACTGAAGCATACATGTATCAACACCAACATACCAGTACTAAAACTGAAATATAAACGTACCAACACCAACATACCAGTATTAAAACTGAAGCATACATGTACCAACATAAACATACCAGTACTAAAACTGAAGCATAAATGTACCAAAACCAACATACCAGTACTAAAACTGAAGTATACATGTACCAACACCAACATACCAGTATTAAAACTGAAGCATACATGTACCAACATGAACACTATCAACTAGTACAAAAACTGAAGCATACATGTACCAACACCAACATCAACATATCAGTAATAAAACTGAAGCATACATCTACCAACACCAATATCAACATACCAGTACAAAAAATGAAGCATACATGTACCAACATCAACACCAATATACCAGTATTAAAACTGAAGCATACATGTATCAACATCAACACCAACATACCTGTACTAAAACTGAAGCATACATGTAACCACACGAACACCATCAACCTGTATTAAAACTGAAGCATACATGTACCAACATCAACACACCAGTACTACAAATGAAGCATACATGTACCAACATGAACACCATCAACATGTAATAAAACTGAAGCATACATGTACCAACATCAACACCAACATACCAGTACTAAAACTGAAACATACATGTACCAACATCAACACCAACATACCAGTATTAAAGCTGAAGCATACATGTACCAACACCAACATACCAGTAATAAACCGGAGCATACATTTACCAACATTAACACCAACATACCAGTAATAAAAATGAAGCATACATGTACCAATATCAACACCAACATACCAGTATTAAAACTGAAGCATACATGTACCTACATCAACAACAACAAGCAAGTAAAACTGAAGCATACATGTACCAACATCAACACCAACATACCAGTAATAAAAATGAAGCATACATGTACCAATATCATTACCAACATACCTGTACTAAAACTGAAGCATACATGTACCAACAGCAACAAGCAAGTAATAAAACTGAAGCATACATGTACCAACATCAACAGCAACATGCAAGTAATAAAACTGAAGCATACATGTACCAACATCAACACAAACATACCAGTAATAAAACTGAAGCATACATGTACCAACATCAACAACAAGCAAGTAAAACTGAAGCATACATGTACCAATATCAACACCAACATACCTGTACTAAAACGGAAGCATACATGTACCAAAATCAACAGCAACATGCAAGTAATAAAACTGAAGCATACATGTACCAACACCAACACCAACATACCAGTAATAATACTGAAGCATACATGTACCAACATCAACACCAACATACCAGTAATAAAACTGAAGCATACATGTACCAACATCAACAGCAACATACAAGTAAAAAAACTGAAGCATACATGTACCAACACCAACCTACCAGTACTAAAACTGAAGCATACATGTACCAACAACAACATACCAGTACTAAAACTGAAGCATACATGTACCAACACCAACATACCAGTACTAGAACTGAAGCATACATGTACCAACACCAACGTACCAGTACTAAAACTGAAGCATACATGTATCAACACCAACATACCAGTACTAGAACTGAAATATAAATGTACCAACACCACCATACCAGTATTAAAACTGAAGCATACATGTACCAACACCAACATACCAGTACTAAAACTGAAGCATACATGTACCAACACCAACATACCAGTATTAAAACTGAAGCATACATGTACCAACATGAACACGATCAACCAGTACAAAAACTGAAGCATACATGTACCAACACCAACATCAACATATCAGTACTAAAACTGAAGCATACATGTACCAACACCAATATCAACATACCAGTACAAAAAGTGAAACATACATGTACCAACATCAACACCAATATACCAGTATTAAAACTGAAGCATACATGTATCAACATCAACACCAACATACCTGTACTAAAACTGAAGCATACATGTACCAACATCAACACACCAGTACTACAAATGAAGCATACATGTACCAACACGAACACCATCAACATGTAATAAAACTGAAGCATACATGTACCAACATCAACACCAACATACCACTACTAAAACTGAAACATACATGTACCAACATCAACATCAACATACCAGTATTAAAACTGAAGCATACATGTACCAACACCAACATACCAGTATTAAAACTGAAGCATACATGTACCAACATCAACACCAACATACCAGTAATAAAACTGAAGCATACATGTACCAACATCAACACCAACATACCAGTAAATAAAACTGAAGCATACATGTACCAACATCAACAGCAACATACAAGTAAAAAAACTGAAGCATACAAGTACCAACATCAACACCAACATACCAGTACTAAAACTGATGCATACATGTACCAACATCAACACCAACATACCAGTAATAAAACTGAAGCATATATGTACCAACATCAACACCAACATACAAGTAATAAATCTGAAGCATACATGTACCAACATCAACACCAACATACCAGTATTAAAACTGAAGCATACATGTACCAACATCAACACCAACATACCAGTACTAAAACTGAAGCATACATGTACCAACATCAACACCAACATACCAGTAATAAAACTGAAGCATACATGTACCAACATCAACGATATCATACCAGTACCCCAAAACAAAAAAGGACTCCAGTAACAAGAAGAACAGTGGTCACGCCAGTTAAAGACAGTAGGTGGTCTCGTGAATAACAGAGAACGTTTCTTGTATCATTGCTCAGTCACTGTGGTCAGTATCTACCCAACACAGTCATCTCTCGTCATGGCGCGGATATCTCTCGTTCTCTCTCTCTCTCTCTCTCTCTCTCTCTCTCTCACACACACACACACACACACACGCACAGTTACTGTATGACTCGTGCACATAAATAAATAAAACGTGAAAGAAGCTTTTGTTTAAGGATATCTCTCGTTCTCTCTCTCTCTCTCTCTCTCTCTCTCTCTCTCTCTCACACACACACACTCACACACGCAGTTATTGTATGACTCGTGCACATAAATAATTAAAACGTGAAAGAAGCTTTTGTTTAATAGGCTTTAACTTCAGCCAAGCTTATACCTGGCTGTTGTTGTTTCTCCATCATAGACTAGCGTGACGCAACATTCACGTGTCGACAGATCACGTCAGATCATAAAATAGCAAGCCAATATCCGCGACAACATCAAGCACAAATCAAGAGTACATAACTACGTCAACGAAACCAATCCGATTACACCGGTGACAAGTTGAATATAAAGAAAATATGTGGACCGCCCAAAACAAGACATAAGATATTTTCATGCTAGCGACTTCTTCAAACATTAATTCTTGACCACACAATAACTATCACGGGTTCAGTGTGAGGACAATTTAGGACATTTTAGTTCTTGTTTCTAATACAATGGTGAGCTTTGTTCTGTCACATACATTGTTGTTTACAGTACGATGGTGAGCTTTGTTCTGTCATAGATATTGTTGTATCTAGTACAATGGTGAGCTTTGTTCTGTCACATACATTGTTGTTTACAGTACGATGGTGAGCTTTGTTCTGTCATAGATATTGTTGTATCTAGTACACTGGTGAGCTTTGTTCTGTCACATACATTGTTGTTTACAGTACGATGGTGAGCTTTGTTCTGTCATAGATATTGTTGTATCTAGTACAATGGTGAGCTTTGTTCTGTCACATACATTGTTGTTTACAATACAATGGTGAGGTTTGTTCTGTCACATACATTGTTGTATCTAGTAAAATGGTGAGCTTTGTTCTGTCATAGACATTGTTGTATCTAGTACAATGGTGAGCTTTGTTCTGTCATAGACATTGTTGTATCTAGTACAATGGTGAGCTTTGTTCTGGCATAGACATTGTTGTATCTAGTAAAATGGTGAGCTTTGTTCTGTCATAGACATTGTTGTATCTAGTACAATGGTGAGCTTTGTTCTGTCATAGACATTGTTGTATCTAGTACAATGGTGAGCTTTGTTCTGTCACATACATTGTTGTTTACAGTATAATGGTGAGCTTTGTTCTGTCACATACATTGTTGTATCTAGTAAAATGGTGAGCTTTGTTCTGTCATAGACATTGTTGTATCTAGTACAATGGTGAGCTTTGTTCTGTCATATACATTGTTAGGGAGCCGCGGTAGCATAGTGGTTAGTGCACTGGCTTCCTAGCTCAGTGGTCTATGGTTCGATCCCCAAATGAGGTGGGATTTTTTTAGGCCGCAAACGGCTCCTGGGTCGACCCAGCCCCAAATGGGTACCAGAGCAACTCTGGGAAGGTTAAGGCGGCCGGCATGATGCTGACCACATCACCCCTAGTGTGCCGACGGTCAAGAAAATATGGGCCTAACATCATATTCCCAATATGCCTCAATGGGCGTGTAACGGGATCCGTTTTATAGACATTGTTGTATCTAGTACAATGATGAGCTTTGTTCTGTCACAGAAATTGTTGTATCTAGTACAATGGTGAGCTTTGTTCTGTCACAGACATTGTTGTATCTAGTACAATGGTGAGTTTTGTTCTGTGAGAGACATTGTTATATCTAGAATAATGGTGATTTCATTTGTTGTTCTGTCAAAGACGTTGTTGCTACTTGATTGTATAGTTATCAGGCATGATTGTGTTATTATCAGACATGATTGTATTGTTATCAGACTTTATTGTTTTGTTATAGGATATAATTGTATTGTTATCAGAGAAGATTGTATTGTTATCAGGCATGATTGTATTGTTATCAGGCAAGATTGTATTGTTATCAGACATGATTGTATTGTTATCAGACATGATTGTAATGTTATCAGGCATAATTATATTGTTATCAAGCATGATTGTATTGTTATCAGACATGATTGTATTGTTATCAGGCATGATTGTATTGTTATCCGACATGATTGTATTGTTATCAGATGGGACAAAACGGGGCGTCCCCTATCGATCTTTGTTTCTCTCCGGCAGTATCGGTACATTTGTGGTACTGATTTTTATTATGTGCTCTCAAGTAGCGCACTTTTCTTTCTTTCTTTCGTCGTTATTTTTCTGCTAAGTAGCAGATATTTGATTTTATCAAATCATTCGACACTCCTCTCTGTGATGTCACCTGTTGTTACCCGGTCATCCTGGCTTGCGGTGAGCAACTGAGATAAGATAGTCGCCGGCGTGTTTAGATTGAACCGCTGATAAGAACGAACGAACGAACTTTATTTTCAAAGGGTTGAGAATTGGGCACGCAGGCCCGTCTAACATTCTGCACTTCTTTTCGCTCACCTTTCATACTGAATTCATTTATTCTCATATGCATGTTACATATCAATTTCAAGAATTCAACGTAAAGTAAAATAATAATATAGCACACTCATATTAATGACTCGTTTGGTAACCCAGATGGGCAGACACGGAGTTTTTTTTACTCATACGACAGATAACGAGATTACTGTGGGCAGACATGTGTGACATAATCGCTTCCGGGCCGACTTGTTATGACAACATTACTTTCTAATAAAGTAATAAGTATTACAGCTTACCCATGTTGTCATGGGTGTCTACCGATCTGCATGTGAGAGTGTATGCAAGGCATCAGAAGTCCATATATGGTAATACGTTACTTTTGCTGGTACGCACCTTATTTGACGTGGGATTATTTTGAAAATATCGCACTCTATCTGCATGATTTGAAATGATTGGATCTTTCTGATTAGATTCATAACAACAATGCGTGGGAAGATAGGAATATAGTCTCACCATTTCGCAGTTTATTTCACTGTGAATTTCACGCTCGCCAAGACAACATCAGACCTCGCCAGGGTGAAGATTAGATTCATAATTCCTTTTTTTTTTAACCGGACCTTTTATTGGAGAACCAAATAAGACTTACAAAGCACATGAAATCTCTACATTTTAATAACGAACACCGGGACTAGAAAACTGAAGAAAGACACGGAGTCAGAGGGAATTGAAGTTAAAATTAACGACACCCCAGACGCGTGTAAGAGGCCGATTCAAGTCTCTTTTATTCATCTGAGCAAAAACCCTGTGAGTCAGGATTGGCGTAAGTTGTGATTTACATTTTATATTTTATTACTAACATGTGAACTAACATATATATGTATATATTACCATGTGAAGTTTAATGGGTGAAACTCGCTATTGGATGTCAAAGTCATTTGAGGCTGGCAATCTCAGCTTATAGAATGGTGGTTCGTGAACCACCACTGCACGGGCTGGTGATTGCTTTATTGATAGTTTCGTAAAGAGAACTAAAAGCATAAAGTAGTTCAAGGTTTCCTATGGAGCAGGGAGGGAAAGATGAAAGAAATGATGTACATTCTAAGTATAATACTTACATTTTCAAAGCAGTGTAAATGTCCCTATAAACATAGTCACTTTAAAATTAATGTAAGTTGTAAAGCTTAAACCAGTGTAAATGTCTATGGAAAAATATTCATTTTAAAGTAATGGAAGTTTCAAATTTTTCAGTCAGTGTAAAACATAAATGAAAACATTTTCAATTTATATTGTAAACACTTTTCAATCAGTGGAGATATATATGTAAACAGACTCTATCTGTATTATTAACCTTTTCATTTGAATATAAAGTAACTATGAAAGCTATTCTATTTAAATGTAAAGAAAGTTTTATCCCGAGGGATTAAATTTAATTCTCATCGAGGGTAAAGTAATTGGGATGGTGGTATGGGAAGATAGGAACCCATAACTATGAGGAGGAAAACGCCATACTCAGAAGAGCGTTTCGTTCTATTCTTTACCATAGTTTTTGGTGGTACCAGCAGAAAGTACTATCTCTGGAACAAGAAGGGAACCGTGGCCTAAGCTTTAAGACGACGGACGCGCATGGTAGACTCTCCTTGACGTTTCTGGGAAACGAGCTACCCCCGAAAACCTTGATCAGAGACGAGCGCGAGCAGAGTGAAAAGAACCAACCCATAAGAAGGAGCAGAACCGTTATTGGCAGTTAAGTTTAAATATGCTGCCACTTGAACTTCTTGTAGTATCTCACATATCCTAAAGACTGTGGGAATAACTTTTCTTGATCCATAACTATTCAAATTATTTCCAACTGTTAGAACCTAAAGTGATTATTAAATTTTGTTATTTGTAATGTTACAAATTTAACTTCGATTTAATCATTTTAAAGTTACTGCATGTTTGTCTCAGTCAAATTACTACACACACTCTAAACACAGCTATACTAAAATAATAGAATTCCACTGCTAAATCAGGGGTGGGGGCATAAACGAGCTGAAAGTATAATAAGTGCTTAAATCCTTCACAAAAGCTGTCGGCAGATTACAGAATAAACGTGCTCAGCAACAGCCAGCATTGTTTTCGCTTATCTGAATATCTTGTGAAGACTCCCATGTGATGGAAGCTTTACTACTCTTCTATCTACATTTCTGCCAAGAATAATCTTGTGTAAAGATAGACTCCATTGAAGCCTATAATAGATACTCTTGAGTTTTGGCCACTGTTGGACCACTACTGCAAAGCAGGGGAGGCAATACCGTCACATCAGACATGACTGTAATATTATCAGGCTTGATTGTATGGTTATCAGGCATGATATTAATGTTATCAGAGGGTGCTGTATTGTTATGAGACGTCAATGAATCATTATCCCACGAGCATGTGTCATTATCACACATTATTGTGTTTTTGTCGGATATGATAGTGTCGTTATCACATATGATTGTGTCGTTATCACACACGATTATCCCATTATTACGCATGACTGGCAGATATCAAGCACGCCGTGTCACTTTATTAAACATAATTATCCCAATGATAGCTATGACTTTTTCATTTAATATGCATGACTGTCACAATATTCATTCATAATTTACACAATTATTACATTATTAGGTGTAGCTGCCACATCCAACATGATTTTCACATCAAAATTTTCTTCACATAAAACATGAATGTCAAAGTAGATATTTTACCACATCAGACATGATTGTCCAATTAGACATTTTGTATTTTCATATATAACTGTTGTAGCAGCCATTTTGTCACATCAAACATGATTGTCATATCAGACATTTTGCCTCATTATCAGACATCGGTACCACAACGCCACCGTTACAACTGTGGCCGTTGGCATATACGCTAAATGAATGATGATGATTGTTGATGATGCATGGTGATTCGTATCACTACCCTAACAGTAGGCAGGTTGTAGTTGATGGTATAAAAGTAATTTCTTACTTGATGCAATACAACAACAGTTCACGCAGACAGTTGACGAATGATATTAACAATAGATGAGTGACTTGACTCCGACAGCAGTATAAAATGCGATGAAGTTTATTTACATATAACATGGAAGGTGTGAAATAATGTGTCCAACCTTCCCTTGAGGTTGGCCAAACTTGTACAGCACCATTTCAGATCATATTATTATCTCAATGTCTTGCTCTCCCATTCTTCCTTACTGTCTCAGTATTTCCTAGCTGTCTCTAGATGTTAGGGTGTTCACGACTGGGAAAACGACTATTTCTGTCGAGATTTATCTCCCTTCTAAATTCTTTATTTATGTGAAATTAAATTGTCTCTCCAACATTTTTAATCTAATTCTTCCGACTGTGTCTCTTATTTCTTCTGTGCTCTGCTTGGCGTATCTTGGTAAGACTGGCCTAACCGCCAGGTCTTGGCGTATCTTGGTAAGACTGGCCTAACCGCCAGGGGGTCTATCATTTCCTACTCGTTAGGCTGACAGCTGGTCTACCATTTCCTAGTTCTCCTGACTAGCTACTGTCTATTGTTCTTCTCTTGTATTACATAGTCTATCAATTATTGGCGAGACCAACATACCTGGTGGACTTGAAACTCTACACATTTTCTGTCGTACTGGCAACCTTGACAATCTTGTCCACGGAAATAAAGGTAATCTTTACCTTTAGTGCCGTCGAATATGTATAACATGTGTATTTTCGTACCATTTAGAGTTAGGGTTGGGGTTAAGTTTAGGGTTAGGGTTGGGGTTAGGGTTAACCCTAACCCCAACCATAACCCCAGACCCCAACCCTAACCCTAATCCTAACCCTAACTCAATACAGATATTATACAAACTCGACGATACTAAAGGTAAAGATTACCGAAATAAATATAATATGAACTGTCATCTATAAATGTGGCGTATAAACGATTCTGGGGCTAGACAATAGTTTATTACTCTTCTGTCGTCACAGAAGCTACCCACTAACTTCGGCTTATTGTCCGATAATACCGCAAAATAACGCTTCAATCAATCAATCAAAACTCTTTAGCTCCCCAAGGAGCATAGGCCTTCAACAAACACATGCCAAGCCTTCCTGTCCTGTGCCATCCGCTCAAGTTCTTTCCATGTTTTCCTCATCATTTTCACCTCTGTTTCCAGTTCTCTTCTCCATGTGTTTTTTGGTCTACCTCTGCCTCTCTTTCCCTGTGAATACCAGAACAAGGATTATCTTGTAATGCTATCAACAAGTTTCCTCAATGTGTGTCATATCCATCGCCATCGTCTTCTTCTCATCTCTTGTTCCACTGGCACTTGTCTAGTTCTTGTCATCAATTCCACATTTGTGACTTTGTCATACCATTTCAGTTCTTCTATTCTACGCAAGCACCCGTTTATAAAGTCTGTAGCTTTTTGGTTGTTGTTTTTGTTGTTCTCCATGTCTCAGAGCCATACAATAGGACTGACTTGACATTTGAGTTGAAGATTCTTATTTTCGTGTTGGACTTGATTTCTCTTGTTCTCCATATGTTTCCCACTGCAATGAAAGCTCCTCTTGCTTTTTGTATTCTTATTTTGATATCACTGTCTGTCCCTCCAACTTTGTCTATATTACTACCAAGATATGTGTACGATTCTACATCTTTCAGTGGTGTTTCTTCAAGTTCAACGTTGTTGTCATTTCTTGCATTTATTCTCATAATCTGTGTCTTTTCCCTGTGTATTTTCAGGCCCACTTCTTGTGACCTTTCATGGAGTTTGTCTTGCATGTGCTTATGGTTATAGGACAGAAGAGCCACGTCATCTGCAAAATCTAGATCATCAAGCTGTTTAGTCAGATTCCACTGGATTCCCATTTCTGTTGTGTAGTGTCGATGTTTTCATAACCCAATCTATTGCTAGTAAGAAAAGAAATGGAGACAAGGGGCATCACCATCGCACTCCCGTTCTAATCCTAAACGGTTCTGTAAGTTGTCCTTCATGAAGAACTCTGCACAAAATTACGCTTGCCACTTCAAAACTTTAACACAAGCAACTTGCTTCCTAACGCTGGCGCGTTTAAAATCTGACTGACTATATTTTGTAAAGCGACTTCCAACGATAACTATTTCCCGAACAAAACAATTCACCTAAACCCGTGAATTTCGCAGTCGCTTAGTCGAACTCAATCAAAAACCAAACTCCAAACTCTAAACTAAAAACGCTACTTTTCACATGGGGCGTAATTACAGATTATCGCCCTTTGCTGATAAATCTATAAGTCAAACGATTTTCGCCCTTTAACTTAAGTTTAATAGTCCGTTCACTTCGCTTATGCAAATTTATGAAAGCAGATTACTGAAAACTACTTATTAACTTAAAAAAAAACACGACTTTTTCTCAAGCGGGGCAATTAAGGATTATCGCCATTTGCTTGATAACTTATGTCATGAATTTATCTCCCCAGAAACCCAGCACTAATAATGCTGTGACTCCACGGTGACACGCCTTGATATCCGACCTGTTGGCTAAGACCATTGTGTCTTAGCTAGGGGCGGGGCGTGTGACTAATGCGAGTCTAAAATATGCGACCTCATGCGAGGAAAAAAAAAAATGTCATGAATTTATCTCCCCAGAAACCCAGCACTAATAATGCTGTGACTCCACGGTGACACGCCTTGATATCCGACCTTTTGGTTAAGACCATTGTGTCTTAGCTTGGGGCGGGGCGTGCGACTCATGCGAGTCTAAAATATGCGACCTCATGCGAGGAAAAAATAATGCGACCTCATGCGAGGAAAAAAAAAATGCTGTGAAGACTCCACGGTGACAGTAGTGTTCAGGTGTTTTTTTTTCACAGATTTTCGTGCGGATTACCTTTGTTGTGAGCGTGTGTGTTTTTTTTTTCTGTGTGGATATTTCTTTTCTTTCCAAATCCAAAATGGAAGTACAAGATATTATTCTAAACATGGAAGATGCCCTGGAAGGCGGGTCGTTGCACAGACCCGGTACTCTAGTTCTAACAACATCCGGGCCACAAGCCGCGAGAGCCTCTTACTCGCTGATGGCCAGCATTTTGGCTGGACCTGCAGGGGTGGGCTCAAATAACATTGCAGCCCTTTACAGATTCTCAGACCCTCTAAAATGGTATGCGACCCTGACGACGTCAGCTCATATAACGCACTATCAGAAGCTTCATGGGAAGAAATTCGAATGGGATAATCCCAAGATGTCTGTTATCATAGAACATCAAGAGAAAGAAAAGTCCAAGGGGGTGCTACAATGGCTACCCCCAACGATAAAAAAGGACGCTGTTCTACAAATCGTCACATCCATTACGGGCGACAAAGAAGCCGATGCTTTTCAGTTAAAGAACGCCACTGACAAGTGGGCCTTCACGAGTAACCCGACCAGGAACATCCCGCACTATGTCAACATGAGACTACAGTCGCAGGGACACGAGACAAACGTAAAAATTTATGTGACAATGACCGGTAGACGAACGCCTTGCGCGATTTGTGGTTTGGACAGTCATTGGGTTAACCAATGCCCAAAAAGGAAACCGCAAGTAGCAACCACAGTTACAGTTCCGGACAAAGTACAACCTACAAAATCAGCACCATCAACATCAGCTGCACCATTAATACAAAACAACCCCCAGATAACCAATGACGCACCACAAGACACAAATAACGTGGATTTACCCGAATCTGAACCAGAAGATATGAACAATGACAAATTTACACTTTTTGTAAACAAGAGGAAACAGAAGAAAGAGAAGTCGAAACAGATTAAAGTCAAAAGAAGAATTACGCAGATGTCCCCTCAGTCCACTCTGGGTGACACCAATATGACCACTGACATAAACAACAAGCATGACAGCAGCACAAGTGATTGTGACACAGATACACCACTCCGAGGTGGTGCCCCCTCCTCCTGGGCAGCGATGGCTACAGAGGATTACTATGACCCAGTGTTATCAATAGACTTGGGGAGTAACTCACCGGGACAGGACTTAACCTTTTGAAAATGGAGAACTTTTTCACGAGTGCGTCGCACGTACACAGACGACCCAGTAAAGACGTTAAGAACTGTGTAACTAAAATAATACATATAAATATGAATTCAAGGACAGATAGAGATACAAGATACATAGTGGATACATATATGTGCAAATGGAGATACACAAGTATGTATTTACAATGCTATAATTCTCTTCCTTTTCAAGACATCCTTTCCCTTTGTAGTATCTTGATACTTATTTCCTTTTCTGCCCTTTGGGTTTTCTTTTCTTTTTCATTACATAACCACACCCTTTCCTCCAATAGTCCTTTTTGTCAATTATCATCCTGTAATCCGTGTCCCAAGTCTCGGGCCTTTCTTTTCTTGAGTGGCATTTTTCTCTACATCCATCATCCTTATCCCTTACCCACACAGATGCTCAAGTACCTTTCCTCTTTCCTAGAACTGACTGCACCTGCTCTATGCAGTAACAAGGGAACTGCATATTTTTGTTTAATTTTATGTAAATGTTTAAAGGAATAATGTTTGGGTTTTTTTCATGGCGCACACAGTTTTACACCCCAACACTAAGCCCTTTAGTTTAACCTTGTTGTCTTTAAGCATAAATGGTTTAACAAATAAACTAAACTCTCTGGAAATACTAATTAAAAAATACCAACCCGATTTTGTTTTTCTGCAAGAAACCAGAGTTATTTCAAACTTCCGTGCTAAACAAATTACAACAAAATTAGGCTTAAGAAACGGGTGGTTTAGTATAGGGACATCACACACAGGTGTAGCGATCTTACAAGTATCAGAAGACTGGGAAACAACACACCATAACACGGACACTAGCGGTAGATTAGTTTGTGTCCAAATTAAAAATAAACAAAGCGAACAAGACACATACACATTGGTCAATGTATACGCTCCCAGTCAAAGAGCAAGCCAGCCAGCCTTTTATGGAGAGCTCTCTGATTTTTTGTCACCACAATACAAAGGAGGGAACTTAATTTTAGGAGGGGATTTTAATTGTGTCACGTCTGACCTGGATCGTGCTGGTCGAACCTTACAAAAACAGAACACATATGTGAATAAGAATCAGACATCTCCGTGGAAGATAATACAAACTATTTTAGATGAGCATGGTCTAAAGGATACCTTTAGAAGTGTTGAACCAAATAATAGATCGTACACTTTCATAGATAAGACATACCCAGGCTTACGACGAGCTTCTAGGATAGATAGGATATATACATCAGAAATTTACAAGGTACAGAAAACACAACATATTAACAGCACACTCGACTTCACAGACCATAAAGCAGTTTATACAGTGTTAGGTATAGGGACGCCCATTATAACATCTAAAAGATCTCCACATTGGAAGTTTAATAATAGTTTACTTAAACATGATTTCTTCACAAAGGAAATAACGCAGCTCATATTAGGATACACAGAACAGATCCCTGAACAAAATATGGCAGGATATTGGGACCTATTAAAAAACACCATAAAAGACAGGACACAGGTCCTGGCAACCTACATACACAGGACATCCAAAACACAAGAAAAGATATTAGAACAAGCTATCAAACTGACAAAAAAGATAGACAAAACTGACCCGGTTATTCAGATGTTACAGGACCAGTTAGAACAGCATAAACAACACATATACAAAGGTGCAATGCTGAGAACGAAGTTATACACAACACAGGAGACTCCAAACAAACAGTATTTGGCAATAGAACAGAACGTTCAACAAAATAAGCAGATTCGCCAAATACAAGATAACAATGGACAATTACAAACGAACAACACAAACATATGTCAGACCATCTTGGAATTTTATAAACATTTATACACCAAAGAAGAAACAAGAACAGACACTCAAAATAATTTTTTAAAGTACCGTACACAAAGCCTCTTACAGAACAAGAAAATAAAAATTTAGACCAAGTTCTAACACTCGAAAATTTGAGGGAGGCAGTAAACACACTAAACAGAGATAAGACCCCTGGCCCAGATGGCCTTACATCAGAATTCTATATTTTCTTTTTTCCCGTTCTCGGACCACTATTAATGACAGTTTTTGAGGAAGCCTTTCAGAAGGGCGAACTTCCTGAAAGTTTAAACCAGTCGTACATAGTACTCTTACCAAAAGAAAAAACAGATAGGAAACTACTAAAAAATTATAGACCCATATCACTTCTAAACACTGATTACAAAATTTTAACTAATAAACTGAAATCATTCATGCATATCCTAACTCATGACGACCAACAGAACAGCGTGCCGCAGAGAAATATTAGTAAACATACACACTTTTTTAGAGACCTGATTAACTACGCGTCAGATAAGCAGTATGAGGCCGCTATTTTATCGTTGGACCAAGAAAAACCCTTCGACAGGGTATCCCATTCTTTTTTGCACAAAACTCTGCTTGCTTGTAATGTAGGGCCATACTTTAAAGCAGAAAGTAGACATTTTAATGGATCCACATAATATATAAAGCACCCGAAAGTAGACTTTTAATAAATCACACAATCACAGAACCATTTATTCTAACTAGGTCAGTCAGGCAAGGTTGTCCACTCTCGCCTTTGCTAAATGTACTATCAATAGAACCCGTGTTAGAGAAAATTAGACAAGACACAAACATCACGGGGGTTTTCATTCCAGGACAAAGTCAAAGGAAATTAGCAGCGTACGCGGACGATACGATTTTTTTCCCAACCAAAATTTCATCTATTCAAAATATTTTAAATACCTTTAATGAGTTTGGACGAGCCAGTGAAGCAAAACTAAACATTCAGAAGTCAAAGTTAATGGGAATAGGTAAATGGAGAAACAGATCAGACTTCCCCGTTCAGTTGAAGTAAATGAAATAAAAATTTACGGTACACCGCCACCCCAAACACAAAAGAAAAGAGGTGTGGAAAAAACTTGTTAGGAAAATAAAAAACAGGAAAGCGGAAGATCGGTTTTTAATCAACACTTTTATTTTACCTAAATTGATTTACATAGCAAATGTTCAAAATTCCTCAAGAAATTTTCAAATAAACCCATAAGAACTTTTTTCCGCAACACCTTACACTGTATAAAAGCATTTTAAAACGGTAATACAACCCAAAGATAGAGGGGGAGTATTTACAGATATAGCAATTAAAATAAAAGCTTTAAGAATCAAGTACATAGGAGAAATAGTAAAAAATCCTGAACAATACCCTTTGGCTCATTATTATATTGGTCTGAGATTATCTAACGTGTGTCGTTACAAAAACAATCAACCTCATTACTTTGGCACTTTACCACGGTTCTACAAACAATGCATACAAAGCATACAAGGAAACACACCTTTATTACAACCAAATACACGCTCCATTTACAGAAGTCTTATTAGTGTACACGAACCCTCATTTAGTTGGAAAACGTGGGTAAAACTATTTTATAACTGATTACCACCTATTTTTAAGAGCCTACACGAGTTACCACTTGCTCCACCCGCAAAAGGAAGTCACGTTTAGATTATTTTTTAACATGACACCCATATAGGCATTGCACAGTGGAACAACCTCCCAAAATGCAAATTATGTAATACCAATACACAGGAAACAGAAGATCATTTGTTTTTTTACTGTAGTACAGTCACTCCTACAAGAGGAATTTAAATTGAGGTCTACTTTCCACGCAGTATAGAAATGTATAGAGCTATCATGCTGAATTCCCTACCAAAGTGCACACAACAAGTAGAACTGAAACTTTTGAGCCTGATAGTGGAATTTAAAATTTTAGTCTGGATTTGTAGGAACTGCGCGGTGTTTGAAGGAAAACAGTACAACGCCCACTTATTCTCAAAATTATTCTACGAAAAAACACAATATATCAAAAGTTGAAGGGATTGAGGGGGGGGGGGGTGTGGAAAAAGGGGGGGGGGGCAGGAAACTAGCTAATTTCAACCCAGATTTTGAACTTGTTTTTTAGCCATTTTGGATGCAAAGTTTAAAATTTAAAACTTTTTTTTTTTTTTATTATATTTTTCAAGTGTTTTTTTTTTTTTTTTATTTTTCTTTACTTGCGGGTTCTTGTAAATTCTAAAAGGAATTTAAAAAAGGAAAAATGGAAGTGGGAGCAAGTGTAAGCTTTTTTACATATGTAAAATACTATGAACTGTTTAGGAATTTGAATTAGCTATAAATCTTTTTTTTAATTTTCTTAAAATTTTTTTTTTTATTTTTATTTTTCTTTAATCTTTTATTAAATTATTTTATTATTATTATTTAAATAATTTGTTTAACTTTATTTGGGAGAGTGCGAATGAGGCTTTATATGTAATATGCAATGTATTTGCCTGGTATTTCATGCAATGTACCCGTTTTGTAAAGTTGAAGAACGATAAATAAAAGTGTTTAAAAAAAAAAGGTGACAGATGATTGACAACTGTATGTGAAACTCGAATAACTATTCTAAATTGTGAGAGTGTCAAATTATCTGTGTTAGTTTTCATTTATATATATATGTCTTTCTTTTCTCCGTGATTTCGTGCTCGAGTCTTTTCAAAGCAACAACATAAACCACAAAGATGGAATTAAATGGGCTCTGTCAAAAAAAAAAAAAAAATTATCTCCCCTTAATATAAATTCTGAGCCCGTTAATATCAGATTATGCAAATTTTTGAAACCAGATTTCTGACCTCGAACTTCCTGTTACACAACAACTACAACGACAACAACAGAAATCCAGTTCCCAGCTTGAGCCTCAGCAATTTTTTATTAATTGGTATTTTTAGTTCATCTTTTATCTGACAGGTTTTGCTTGGTTTTTTCAGGATTTTATATGAGTGTCTTGGTTTTTTTTTTTTACTTTGGTTCCATGCTGTTATCCACTCTTTAGTTATTGCTTGAGCAATTAAGCTCTTGATTTCAAACTTTCCTAAGCCTACTTCAATTTTGTTATAGCTAGTTCTTCTCCTTTTGGCTTCTTTGTCTGCAAGCTCATTTCCTGCTATCCCCACATGTGATGATATCCAAATATTTCACACTATATTTCAAATCAAAAGCTAACATATAAAAAATAAATAAATAAGGATGCGAGCCAGTAGTCTATACTGGTGAAAAACTCCCCCAGATAAATACGGATTGACCAAAAACCCTCCAGTGAAAAATAAAAACATACCAGTTTAGACAATATCATATTTTGGATAATAAAACCACATTGAACTATAACTAGAAAACTTTAATAAAAACCTACTAGATATAATATAGTATAAATTAAATACAAACAAAAGCATATTACAAAAAATGAAACGCGTCCTGATATAACCAACAGCTCCATGTATATTGTAGATGGTTGAAAGTGTCGTGCTACAAAAAAAAAGTAGCAAACACCTAAAAAAAACAAAAAACAACAACAGAAATTCAATGATACTTTGTAATTTTTGTTCCAGCCGTGGGCTAACGACTCAGACCTGGCAAATTATGGATTTCTCATGCAGACAGAGATTTATCAGGTTTGTCGGTAGATTTTATCATCATTTTTGCGTGCATTTTTTGTTCTATTGCTTTGTTTGTGCATGTACTGTTGTTGTTGATTTTTTGTTAATGCCTGTGGACTTTGCTGAATTGAAATGAGGATAATCATGTGACAACTGCGTTTACAACATGAGTGCAGAAGAGCGACGGAGGTTCAAGCTTTACATAAACCGAGAACGCTCCGGTTTTTGTAGTTTCCTTCCTTATATCCTGCGAGACTCCCTGTATAGAAACCTAACCCTTATTTTTGCACTACTAAAAAGAGTAATTCTTAAGCGAAGGTTACTATATTTTATAAACTCATCCTTTAACTCTGTGGCCAGCATTCGTGGACCACTACGGCAGACCAAGGGAGGTAAACGCCACAGTATCGTTAGCCTTACTGTTACGCTAATCATAGTATTAATTTTAAAATAATGTTACTATGAACGTTACCGCGTTGAGTGTATCATTTTCCAATAATTTTGTGTTCTTGTCTGTCCTTGAAGCTACCACTCACCACAGAATATATCCTGGTCAGGATGACACTGGTTGGCATCGGATTGTCCGTGGTTGGCTGCTTGCTGTCTGTATTTCTTGTCTGCTACGTTCCGTAAGTTGACGCTGATTGTTCATATGTTTTGTCTGATCACTAACTTCAACAACAACATCTTTGTCTTTGACAATGATGTCAAACGACAATTCTGTCACTGTTACTTATATGTCTAGGATCATCCAACAGCCGACAGCTCTGCCCCGGTATCACATGTACGCCCCAGTACCGAGAGAAGCGAGGTGGTGTCCGTACATGTACCATGCATAACTTGTGGCTGTTCTATGTTACTGACATGCTCACGCTGTGTTATACTAAACATCAGACTATTAGTGAATGTACATTTTATTTTCTTTAGGGTGTGCCATCGGTACCTTACCTTATTGCTTAAAACATATGGATTTAAGATGTCAAGTCGTTGCATAAGACTTCCGGCACACCTCTGTCTACCACAATATATGTGATGGTATGTGTAAATGACATACAACATAACAATGACATAACCATACCATTATTAATTAATAATAATAAAGTCATTCATCATTCAAAATAGTGTACATGAGAGTCCATACATAAAGTCAGCCTTTTTCGAAAGTCCGCACAAATTCTTTGTCATAAATCTTGGTCATTGCTCTGAAAGTCCTCACACACTGTTTGATATAAATCGTGGTCACGTCTCTGAAAGTCCTCACACAATCTTTGACATAAATCTGGGTCACTTCTCTGAAAGTCATCACATACTGTTTGACATAAATCTTGATCACTGTTCTGAAAGTCCCCACACAATCTTTGACATAAATCTGAGTGACTTCTCTGAAGGTCCCCACACAATCTCTGACATAAATCTTGGTCACTTCTCTGAAAGTCCCTGTTCTTCTTCTTTGATCCATAACCACCAACCGTCAAAGCAGTCAGCGGCCATCACGCCTGGTGGCGTCTTGTAGGGCAACAACAAATTGATTCCACTTTGCTCGGTCGGCGGCCATCCTTCGTACAGTGCCCCAACTCTGGTTCATTCTTTGCATTTCAGCTTCCACAGTTCTCCGCCAAGTTGTTTTTGGTCGGCCTCTCTTTCGCTTTCCCTCGGGGGTCCATAGCATAGCTGTTCTTGTGATGGTATCAGGGTCCCTTCTGAGGACGTGGCCAGCCCAACTCCAGCGTCTGCCAGCTATGATGGTGTGCATGTCCTCCTGGTTACTCCGAATAAGTAGTTCTTGGTTGCTGATGGTGTTTGGCCAAAAGATTCAGAGAATTTTCCTTAGGCAGATTGTGTGGAAGGAGGACAGTTTCGACATTTCCTTCTCTGTTACTCTCCAACATTCCGCACCATAGAGAAGCACATAAAGTACACAGCTCTCATACAGTCTTAATTTGGTGTTTGTGCTGTACTGGGAAGACTTCCAAATGTTGTTGAGAACAGCAAAAGCTGTTCTCGCTTTATTCATTCTGTTGTTAATGTCCTTGCTTGTTCCGCCGTCAGGTGTTACTATGCATCCTAGGTAAGTAAATGTGTCTGTCTGTTCTAACTTCTGGTTCCTTACTGTTATTGGCTTAGGATTGCCCACATTCAGTATCATGACCTCTGTCTTCTTCAAATTGATGTTCAGTCCAACCTGCTGGCCATACTTATTTAGTCTATCGGTTTTGCCTTGAATGTGTTGATGTGAATGCGCGAGTAGTGCAATGTCATCTGCATATTCCAGGTCTTCCAGTGTAGAAAACGTTGTCCATCTAATTCCTCTTGGACTCCCCTCCGTTGTCTGGCACATCACCCAATCTATTTAGGGTGTGCCATCGGTACCTTACCTTTTTGCTTAAAACATGTGGATTTAATATGTGATGGTATGTGTAAATGACATACAACATAACAATGACATAACCATACTATTATTTATTAATAATTATAAAGTCATTCATCATTCAAAATAGTGTACATGAGAGTCCATACATAAAGTCAGCCTTTTTCGAAAGTCCGCACAAATTCTTTGTCATAAATCTTGGTCATTGCTCTGAAAGTCCTCACACACTGTTTGACATAAATCGTGGTCACGTCTCTGAAAGTCCTCACACAATCTTTGACATAAATCTGGGTCACTTCTCTGAAAGTCATCACATACTGTTTGACATAAATCTTGATCACTGTTCTGAAAGTCCCCACACAATCTTTGACATAAATCTGAGTGACTTCTCTGAAGGTCCCCATACAATCTCTGACATAAATCTTGGTCACTTCTCTGAAAGTCCCTGTTAAGGGAGATTAAAGTTCCCGAGTTTCTCGTTGTGTAGGTTATTTATACGCATGATTTAATATGAGGGTCTTTTTAAACATTTCAACTCAGGTTTCTGGTGTTCTTGGTTATTTCAACATTCGTAGTGACAAAGTCTCAAAGTTTGGAACAAATATTCCTGAATCCATTTCAATTAAAACGTGAAAAGAGATCAAAGTAACGCTCAGTTGACGACTTGTAAATTTATTTGACAATGTCTATTGACGAACATTTCTGAGACTGTACTCTATATAGAATCAACACTGAATAGATAGTCATTCGTTCCAAGCTCCCATTTATTCAATCATATTGTGTACGATATATTCGGCTTCAGAATCTACATTTATGATCAAGGCTAATAATATATTCTAGTCAGTTGCCCCTGACCTCTTTTTTTCTATTATATCCATTTGTACTTTTCTTTTCACTTATTTATATCACATACTTGTGAGATTTACGAATCCAATACTTGAACTAGATAATCTTTCTAGTCAACACATTTCTATTCCACTTATGTTGGGGGATTCAACGTCCCGAAAATATTAATCAATAGCACATTTCTATTCCACTTATATCGGGGAATTCAGCGTCCCGAAAATATTAATCAGTTATACTTATCTATTAAACACTTGCCTTATTTGAGCTCAACTACATCAACGTTAATTCCACACCGAATAAAGGCTTAACATCCACAAGCCTGAAATACAGCCAGACGCTAGCACTGTCACATATACTCTGCTTTTTTTGTCATACCTAGTTACCAATTTCTCAGCAACGCTTAACCGTATTTTCATCTTTCATACATTCAGTTAAGGCACGACATGATGTGGAGAAATCCCGATATTAATAATAAATTCAGCGCGTTAATTTCACACCATGATGTGACCCCAACAGTCCCCACATACTGGCTGACATAAATCTTGATCACTTCTCTGAAAGTCCTCACACACTGTTTGACATAAATCTTGATCACTGTCACGTGAAAGATAATTTATTTTACCATCTTGTCCATAATTTGATTACTCCTTTAAATGTTCTGTTTTCCGAGACATTTTGTATTTTCTTTTTCTTTCCTTTTCTACCTTTGTGGCCAAACTTTCTCACCCTCTCAAACCCCACCCGAGGTTGTTTACGCTGGCCAGCTGCGGTCAGCTAACGCTAGACGTAATGTTATCTAAACGCACCTGTTCGACCAGAGAAACATTTCTCGGGTCCGCTTTAAGTGTTAGAACGAGCCAAGACGGTTTCTGTGAAAGAAACGGTTCGTTAGCGGCGGGTACCCTCTGTGGTCCCAACAGGGGAATTTCTCTGGTCGCTTTAAAACGTTTGATGACGAGCGGCTGGTACCCTTTGAGGCCTGGGGAACTTTCGCACGATTTCTTTTGTCTTACTCTATTACGCATTACGCCAATACATCTGTAGAATCAGGTTAGGCAGGTGTCCGGGGGGAGCGTCCTTTGTAAGCTATAAGATTTGAAATTTTACTACGTCAAACACACTCGTAGGATTTCCTGACCCGAGATAGACCATTATGGAAATAAGGCAAACATTAACACAGAACTAAATGTTTTTCGCCTATTTCTTGGCATTTTCTCGGGTTTCAGGGGGATACCGAATTGCTAGTCTAGTTTCCAGTCAGACGAAGAATGTCACCGTCTCTTCGATCTAGAGGGATTCTGAGGATATCTAGCCCCACGAGTGTCACAGCCATACCTGGAACAACAACCTTTTGTCAACGCCATTTCCCTCTCACGGGAGTTCAGCTCACGCATTGTGAAATGAGCCAACGCAACAATCTGAAACGTCTATGGCAGTAGTAGTTTCCTACTCGCCTATTGGATTACCAGTCAGGGCATTGCGGCTTCCAAAATCTCAAAACCGCCCAGCATGCCTATAGCAGAATTCCATATCACCCGCCTTTTTTGTGCCTAAACGGGGCACTCAGCCAAACCACAGTCAACCAGCCAAAACCGGATTTAAAGCCAATTCTAGCGCCGGATAAGCACGCCTTGGGATCAATTGTCCTCACGTGACTTCGTCCCATGGTTTATTTCTGGGTCTATGTAGAACTTCGCACTTAGGAGCGGCCAGCAAAGATAAACAGCGTCTTCCAGCCCCTCACGCAAATTAGTGTCACCAATGTTTAGTGCCAACAAGGAAAGTTTTTTACAGGCCAAGTCCATCACCCATGGAGTATATCTTTACGTAAAAAGACACTTTCCGGAGCTATTACATTTGGTCCCACGTAAGCAGACGGACTGACACGCAGCTTATTCATTTTGGTAAACCAGAGGTAAATACAGAGTTCCAGCCCCTCGCGCAATTAGGGGTCACCAAAGATAGCGCCTACATTGGATTTACAGGTCAAGTCCATCACCCATGGAGTATATCTTTACGTAAAGACATTAGAGCTATCCCATTTGGTCCCACGAAAGCGGACGGACATGCTGTCGCTCAGTTTTGTTTATTTGGTCAGCAGGAGATAGACAGTCTTCCAGTTCCCATCGCGAAATCAGGGATGCCACCAACAATAGCGACTACAGTGGATTTATACAGGTCAAGTCCATTACCCATGGAGTATATCTTTACGTAAAAAAGACACTGTCGGAAGCATTGTACTTGGTCCCACGAAAACCGACAGACTGGCAGACAGTTTATTTATTTCTCTTTGTGTTCTACAGGTTTTATGAATGGTGATGTGTGTGTGTGATTGTTGGTGTATATGATTATTGATGAATATTTGATTATTGATGTAATTTTATGTTGTTGTGATGATATGCATTATTTTCATGCTTTTCTTCTTTAATAAATTTTACACATTTATTAATGCGCTGTTCATGACCTTTCCATCCATATTTGTATTTTTAGCTCTTTACTATAATCTCTATGTATGATAAGAGAAAAGAGAGAGAGCAGGAGATGCTTAGACAGTAAAGTGAGTTGAGGCCTGGAGAGAGAGATCCTTTGAATAAATCTTCTTCCAGGTTGTCTCAAGTCCATCTCCTATTTACACCTTATCTAAAGTGTAATCTATAACTCTGTCAGAAAGGAAATTTGGAGAAAAAAAGATTGCAACCATGGAAAGGAAGTGGAGGAAGCACAGGCTGAGGATATGTCACAGATCAAGAACGTTGTTAAAAGAAACCTTGATATGCCTAAATGCCATACACCTCCTAACAAAGGAGACTACTATATGAAGAATAAACTGATCTATAGGAAGGCTGGAACTGGATCCAATGGTCACGGACAGCTGGATCTTCCCACTTCATATAGGGAGAAAGTGATGGAGTTAGGACATGCGATTCCCTTCAGTGGTCATATGGGGATCAGCGCCACAGGACAGCGTATAGCTTGTCATTACTTCTGGCCAGGAATAACGGAAGATATAAAAAGATATGTCAAATCCTGTCCAGAATGCCAAAGGGTAGCTCCAAAACATTGGACTGCTCCTGCAACCTTAGGGGAGATGCCCATAGTGGGGACCCCTTTTGAAAGGTTTGCAGTGGATATTGTGGGACCTCTCACACGTACCAAGAGGAGGAACAGTTACATTCTTACTCTGGTGGACACTTGTTCTATGTCGGGAGAGGCGGTAGCCATGTCATCAAGCGACTCGAAGCATGTGGCAGAGGCATTACTCGCGATATTCACAAGGTTAGGATTTCCCCACCAAATCTTGACTGATAACGGCTCTCAGTTCAAGGGGAGACTAACGGAAGAAGATTTCAGGATATTCCAAGCCAAGCACTTTCACTGTAGTCCGTATCACCCCCAAGGGAACGGCCAGGTAGAAAGGTTCAACGGGACACTCATTTCTATCCTGCGAAAGCTGGCCCATGAAAAACCTGATACGTGGGATCAATACTTACCCGCTGCGTTGTTTGCTTATCGGGAAGTTCCACATAATTCGACCGGAATGGCACCGGCAACACTGCTATTTGGCAGACCCATCAAAGGTCCATTGGAAGCCTTATTGAGGACGTGGACAGATGAGAAGGCAGAAGAGACTGTTACCTCATCATATCAGTATGTGAACGAGCTGACCACTCGTCTCAAAACTGGCTGGAAACTCGCTAATGATAGTCTAAGACAAGCCAGGAAGAAACATGCTGCATACTATAATAAGAAAGCGAAGGATAGGGAACTAGCTGTGGGAGAGAAGGTGCTTCTTCTACTACCCGGCAGCAGCAGCAAGTTGCAAATTGGATGGCAAGGTCCATACACGGTTCTAGAAAAGATGTCTAGAACTAATTATAAGATAGATAAGAAAGGGAAAGAGAAAATCTATCATGTGAACCTCCTAAAGAAGTATCTGGATAGACAAAACCAGGAAGGGACACATTTAATGACCTTGGCTATCGCAGCGGAGATAAAAACGAACCACTCGCCTCTCACGAATACCCCTTAAAACCCTGTGAAACACCTGCACAGGTCAAAGTCAGTAAACACTTGACGAAAAATCAGAGGGAGCGGATTCAAAAGGTTCTGGAAGATCATACGGACGTGTTAATGGACAAACCGGGGCACACCAACTTGTTGGAATATGATATGAAACTAGTAGACCCAACACCCATCTGTATGAGAGCCTATACTATCCCATTTGCAAAAGAAAAAGCTTTGAAAGAGGAGATAGATTAACTGTTAAAAGAAGGGATTATTTCTCACAGTGAATCTCCTTATAGCTCTAGTGTGGTTTTGTTGAGGAAACCATCTGGGGAACATAGACTGTGTATAGATTACAGGAAACTGAATGCTGTCACAGAAAGTCAGGTGGATCAATTACCTGATACAAATCAACTGTTTGCCAGGCTGAACAAGGCAAAATATTTTTCTAAGGTTGATCTTAGCAAAGGCTATTATCAGATTCCAGTAAAGCCTGAGGTTCGACCTTATCTAGCCTTTAGCACCTCGGAAGGTCATTATGAGTTCAACATGTTGCCGTTTGGGTTGAAAAATTCCCCGAGTGTATTTTCTAGGATGATGTGAAAATTGTTGGATCCACTGAAAAATCCATGCATTACGAATTTCGTGGATGATATCCTCATCGCGACTGAAACATTTGAAGAACATGTTAACTCTTTGAATATGCTATTCGATAGACTCAGAGAGGCAAACTTGACTGCTAGACCAACAAAATGTTGAATTGGATGCAGAGTTGGAATTCTTGGGACATACGGTACATCAGGGAAGCATGACCCCTGACCCCAAGAACTTGGAGAAATTGCAGAGAGCACCGAGACCACAGACAAAGAAGGATGTGCGATCCTTTGTGTCACTGTGTGGGTTTTACCAAAAGTACATTAAAAATTTTAACTCTATATGTGCTCCTCTGACGGATTTAACGCGTAAGGGACGACCTGATAAAATTAATTGGTCGGCACAGTGCACGGCTGATCACCCGTTTGCCAGTCACTTCGATTACGGAAACAACAGCAGATGGATTGATTTGCCGTTGCCCTAAAGACGCCATTAGGCGTGATGGGAAACAATGGCAAAGAAAACCTATCTGCTGTTGCCCTAAGACGCCACTAGGCGTAATGGCCACTGACTGCTTTGGCGGTTGGTGGCTAAGGATGGAAGAAGAAGAAGTGCGAATTGGCATACACTGAGTTAAAGGAAAAACTCACCAGCAAGCCTATATTGAAATTACCTGATTTGAGTCAGGAATTTGTGGTAAGAACGGACGCAAGTAACGTGGGATTAGGGGCCACATTGTTACAAAGGTCCCCTTCACCAGATGCGGAATTGAACCCTGTTGCTTATGCCAGCCGTAAACTAAACAAAGCAGAACAAAACTATTCAACAAGTGAAAAAGAATGTCTAGCTTTAGTCTGGGCTATAAAGAAGTTCCAGATCTATCTTTATGGTAGAACATTCGTGGTACAAACAGATCATCACCCGTTAGTATTTTTGGCACAAGCCAAACATGGCAATGCTCGCTTATTAAGGTGGTCGTTGCTCATCCAACCTTATTCGTTTACTATTGAATACATCCCTGGTTCGCAAAATGTGGGGGCAGATTTCTTGAGTAGGCACCCGTTTGACGAAAATCTGGATATTCAAAAGCCTAGTGAGCAAATTTGATCTATGTGTATCACGGATTATAAACTTGCTTCAGAAAGCATGTTCTAAAGTGGGGAGATATGTAGTAAGATCCCTGATACCCCGATCAAATAGATAAAATATTAAAGATTAATATAAAAATCCAAATACTATAGAGATAAAGTAGGGGAGTTGTGCTTAACGTCTTCGCCATCGCCCGCAGTTGCGCAGGTTTTGATAAAACCTTAACGCAAAGTGAATGATACCATCTCTCAATATTACAAGCTTTTTCATACTCTGTCCTTGAAATTACCTTTAACAGTTTGATAGCCTAGGCGTGTTCGTTCCAAGAAAGAGTGAGAGACAAACGGAGGAAAGACGGAGGGAGAGAAATTATTAATAGAACGACATGCGACAGTGGTTCTAGGCATCGCTTACTGTAACGAAAATGCGTGACTTTGCTACTAGCAGATTTGGAAAAGCGGTGCAAATCCACTACTAACCGCGTACCCACTCCGTTCATTAGTAGCGCAGTTTAAATGTATAACCACTTAGATAGGGAGACGTTAGTATAAACACACAGACAAGCTCGCATTTCCTGTATACAGTGGTAGTATTTTCTGATGAAATCCTAACGCGTTGCTTCATTTTGAAACGAACGAGAGAGAGAGGGAAAACGGTGGTGGATTTAAAGAAAAGAAAAATTACGGCTAACTTGGAAATTTGAAAATACCCACTAATGTGTAGGGCTGAAAGTGGCGAAAATGAAACCTAGAAGAATAAAATAGACGAAAGGACAGTTGACAAATAAAATGATAATATTTGTTTATTACAAGACAATACTACCCATAATGTTATAATATCTTACAGTAAAAACGCTTAGATAATAACAGAAATATTGTAAAGAAAAGACATAGAGACAGGCGCATTGATGTTCTCACTCAACTTTGCCAGTCTGGGGAAGAGGGGGGACGTTACATTTTTGAAAGTGTACTTTATTTTTGAAAAAAAAAGAGGCTAGTGGGCATAACATAATTCGATTGGCTGTGGTAGAATAGACTAACAGTAGGAATAAAAACGATTTCAAACCAGCGTTAGTTGCCACTCGAAGATTTAACTTTCACAAGTAGTGTTAGCATCAGACGCAAGGAATACATGACCAGTGCCTTCGCTGTTCTGCATCAGTGGCGATCTGAAAGTGCCCATTGATCGCCGGTTAACCTACAAATTGTGTATTATTTCATTGATGCGGTAAGATAAACCTTTATGTAAACCTTATTATTGATATGTATTTGTATTATTGAATGTATATGCATTATTGATTGGGTAGAGGCATACCTAGAAAGGCACCAACCTCAAAACTTTGTGTCATGCCACAAATGTTATTAGGAAAGATTATCACCCTGTATTAAAGCCAGACAGGCTTACTGCGACTTTGGGAGAAAATAAAAATACATAAAAGGGGAAATTGATGTATATTATTAAGATGTAATACCAGAAAACCACTGGCCGTCTTCAGCACGTCACAGTATTTTCACATGACTTTATAAATTTAACTATAATTTCTTCTATGACAAGGAATGTATCAAACGGATGTTTGAAGATTACCTGATGATGAATAGGGCACCAAATCAGATAGGAACGATAGCTATTTATTTAGCAACTCCACTGATCTTGAAACTGTTGATAATGTTTAATTGTTTAGAGATGGAGATAGGTGTATGATGTACTGAGGAGGCCTTAATCCTCTCAATTTCAGGGTTCCATCGTTAAACAATCAGTGAGCCACATACTAAAATATACGTACTCCTGAAGCTGCAAGCTCGAGGCAAAAGTACCTGTTGCCTTAAATCAAAAGAGTTTTGAAGCAGTCTTCAGACATTGCAGTCGTGAAGAAGGTTGTTGTGAGAAGGACATCACAGCGTTCCAGAAAATAAAGATAAGCCCAATTGTCCACGGGCGTGTGTTAGTTCATTTAACCATACTCTCCATCATTATTATATCAATCAGTATTCATGACATGATGATACAAGTCGTTCCGCAGAAGCGTGTCCATTCATAGGAGTTATTGCTTCATCAGAAAACTTCCAGTCAGAAATAATTTAGAGTAATATTAACAGACACAGTTGTTGTTTTAAATTACTTTGCTGTAAATAAATTGCATTATATTTTGAATTTAAACAGTCCTGTATCCCAGCAATTGAGATACAGGAAAATAAAATTGTAAAAAATATTATCATTTAAAATTTACCCAGTGACTTGTTTAATTACCTGTTCATTACGTTATAGGTGTAGTTGTTGTCATTTTATTTACTTTACATTGCATATTACCCTAGACACCTAGCCAGATAACATCCAGACACCGTAACATATAATTAGGATCAAAATATATAGCAGATTGAGGTCGTAGGGTGGTAGCAGACAGGTCCCTGAGAACAACTTCATCAACAATTAGACTCAGGGACTTGCATAGCTGACCTCACATATGTAGACAATTAATACTTAACCTTTTTAACATCTAAACCCACCACAACATTATACAAATTGTGACGGACTTTTCTCTCTAAGCTTTATTTCTATCTTGTATATCTTACAGTAGATATCAACATTATTATTTCTATCTTGTATATCTTACAGTAGATAACAGCATTATCCTGTGTATCTTGTATATCTTACAGTATATATCAGCATTATCCTGTGTATTTGTATATCTTACAGTGGATATCAGTATTATCCTGTGTATCTTGTATTTCTTACAGTATACGTAGCGATGGCCTGTTTTCAATCGGCAACATGTGTGTCGCGCTCATAGGAGCTCAGCTGGCCTTTGCAGGAGCGGAGAACGCCTTCCCTCAAAAGGTCAGCAATCCACGTTGTCCAACATGTCCCACACACACAGTGTTCACTACTATTTCATCTTCTGTTACTAGTTCATGCTGTTTTTTGGTTTTTTTTTATTTCAGAATTATTATTTCTGTTGTCATATGCTGATTTCTTTCTTTCGTTTTCTGTCTCTGCTTCTACTGGTCTAACTATCTGTCTGTCTGTCTTTCTGTCTGTCTGTCCATATATTATATGTTCGTCTGTAAAGTTGAGATAACAGTAATGAGATAGTCATAATAGTCAAGCTACCTTTTCTGGTGTGTTTTAATCACAAGTTCAAATAGTTTTGTTTCCTATGGCGATATGTTTGTTTGATCTAAAGACGTCTATCCCACTTGTACATGATTGTACAATCATATTATGGCTAGTTTGTGTGAGGCGAGATTTTAATAGTTAGAGGTCGCGTATAAAGTCGTATGGTAAATAGAAACAATGTTTAGTGACTTGGAGATCTTCTGGATGGAAAATTTGAGACAGGACACAGTTATTTGACACACTTCTGGGATGGAGGACAATAATTGGGTCACATGTGAATGGCAATAAAGTTGTGCAGTTACTGACAGGCGACACAGGTTGATTGTGTTAATATTGTTGCCTGATAGGTGTTGTGTACTAGCGTGTCGTAGAGTTCTCTAACCTTGTAGTTGAGTTTGCCCAGAATAAAGAGGTTGCCGGCTGTTGCCTTGATAAGCTACACATGTGGAGAAACAATCTTCCAGATGACGAGTACGTCTATCCATGTTCTAGGGTCTTGGTCATGAATCATTTGGCGATCGTATATCTCCATTTTCTATGGTCTTACGTGTCGTGATCCATTTGGTGATCGTATATCTCCATTTTCTAGGGTCTTACGTGTCGTGATCCATTTGGTGATCGTATATCTCCATTTTCTATGGTCTTGAGTGTCGGAAATCATTTAGCGATGGCATGTCTCAATTTTCTAGGGTCTTGAGTGTCATGATCCATATGGCGATCGTATATTTCCATTTTCTATGGTCTTGGGTGTTATAAATCATTTGGCGATCGTATAGCTCCATTTTCTAGGGTCTTGAGTGTCTAGAATTAGTTATAGTTTCATTATTTTCCCAACTCACGTGATCATTTTATCGACATATTATCCTGGCTTGTTTTCCATTTCTTCTTTTAGTGTTGAATTTACTTAGCTGTTACCAGTTTATCTATTTATCTTCATCTCACAACATGACCAAAGATATCTAACTTCCTAATTTCATAACGTGACCAAAAATATATAATTTCCATATTTGTCCCTAACATGACAAATGTGCTCGGTCAGGGTGTAAATGTTGCACCAGTTATTACTATCGATAACTATGAATTGGCAGTGGTGCACCACTTCACATACCTGGGGTCTACCATAAACGACAAATTCTCTCTGGACACAGAAACTGACAGCCGCATTATCAAATCTTTGTGCGCCTCACAGAGCATTTTTGGGGAAATTTCAATCTCACAATGAAGATCAAAGCTGCGGTATATAATGTCCGTATTACCAGTACGCTTCTATATGGCAGCGAGACATGGACAATCTATGAAAAGCAAGCAAGAAGGCTCAATACGTTATTTCTATGGTGTCTACGCCACATCCTTGGTGTCTACGCCACATCCTTGATGTCTACGCCACATCCTTGGTGTCTACTCCACATCCTTGGTGTCTACGCCACATCCTTGGTGTCTACGCCACATCCTTGGTGTCTACTCCCCATCCTTGGTGTCTACGCCACATCCTTGGTGTCTACGCCGCATCCTTGGTGTCTACGCCGCATCCTTGGTGTCTACGTCACATCCTTGGTGTCTACGCCACATCCTTGATGTCTCCGCCACATCCTTGGTGTCTCCGCCACATCCTTGGTGTCTACGTCACATCCTTGGTGTCTACGCCACATCCTTGGTGTCTATGCCACATCCTTGGTGTCTACGCCACATCCTTGGTGTCTACGCCACATCCTTGGTGTCTACGCCACATCCTTGGTGTCTACGTCACACCCTTGGTGTCTACGTCACATCCTTGGTGTCTACGTCACATCCTTGGTGTCTACGTCACATTCTTGGTGTCTACGCCACATCCTTGGTGTCTACGCCACATCCTTGGTGTCTACGCCGCATCCTTGGTGTCTACGCCGCATCCTTGGTGTCTACGCCGCATCCTTGGTGTCTACGCCGCATCCTTGGTGTCTACGTCGCATCCTTGGTGTCTACGCCGCATCCTTGGTGTCTACGCCACATCCTTGGTATCTACGTCACATCCTTGGTGTCTACGTCACATCCTTGGTGTCTACGTCACATCCTTGGTATTTCGTGGAAAGATAAAGTGACAAATGTCGAGGTGCTGCCACGTGCTGTCCTTCCTGCTTAGACAGCGCAGACTTCGCTGGCTTGGCCATGTCCTCCACACGGAATGTGGTCGTGTCCCCAAAGGTATATTCTAAGGGCCACTGGCAGATGGCAAAAGACAGTCGGGCGACCGCAGCTGAGGTTCAAAGATGTGTGTATGACAGACATGAAGTCGTTGGACATAAATCCAGCAGCCTGGGAGGATGAAGCTGCCGACCGCACCAAGTGGCGATGCTACCTACGGCGCCTCATCAGATTGGGCGAAAAAAACTCTCACAAACAGCAGAAGAGTGGAGAACACACCGAAAGGAACACCAGGCAAAACAAAACAGGTGAGGGCGATCACCGCAGGGGCGTTTTGAGATAGGTATTTATGACTGAAGGGGCTATAATAATTGTGATATGTCACATTACATTTGTCACCTCATATGACATAACTGATATCTAATTTCCTATTTGATAAAGTGTCCAAAGATATCTAATTTCTTTATATGATAAAGTGACCAAAGATATCTAATTTCCCTTTTCCATAAAGTGACCAAAGATATCTAATTTCCGTATTTCATAACGTGACCAAAGATATGTAATTCCTCTATTTCATAACGTCACCAAAGATATGTAATTTCTCTATTTCATAACATGACCAAAGATATCTAATTTCTCTATTTCATAACGTGACCAAAGATATATAATTTCCTTATGTAATAATGTGACCTAAGATACCTAATTTTTCACAACCTGCTCAAACAGATATCTAATTTTCTTTTTCTCACAGCCTTTTCATAGATATCTAATTTTTCGTCTCTCATAAAGTGCCCAAATATATATTATTTCCATTTGTCACAACGTTTCCATAGATCTAGTTTTCCTCCTCTCACAACGTGTCCAAATATATCTAACTTCCCTAGTTCATAACGTGACCATTATGAACAAGATTGTGCAGCCTTTAATTTTCTATACATGTTCGTGTATTGTCCATGGAGCCGCAGGCGACCTTTGTCTTTACTGACTGTGTGTGGTACACCACTCTAAGTGGAGACCTCCCAGTACCAAAGACTGCTGTGCCTGTCTCAGATTTTGCTCCTTTCCTCAGACCTACGGGCCCTGAGAGTTCCTCTATAAATGCCTTTGTGCAGATGAGGAAGGACATCCCTCGAAACCTTCGGGTATGTGAGGCTCTGTCCATTTTAGCTGGAATGACGTCTCGATGGTTCGGAGGTTTTATAGCGAATATGAGTACACATGAGGGCAAGTTCGGGCACAATGGGCTAATCACCTGTTTGCCAAGTCACTTCGATTACATGTCCTGCCCATGGGCCTTGTGCACATGGGTCACCTCTACACCTCATTTCACGGGGTAGAAGAGGTTTCGATTATGAGATGAGATGAGATGAGTATTGTCCATGTCTCACAAGTACGAACTATTGTAGGCTGTACTCTATCAGTAAAACTCTGTGTTGGTGAGAGTAAACTTCTTGTTTAGAAGAAAATAAAATGTTTATTGAACTGTTCACTAGGATCGAGGCGTGACCTGCTCAGTGAGGGAAGTTGTCCGGACATTTGCTTCAGGCATTCTGGGAAATAATTTAAAATGTCGCCTTTAGCGCTTTCTTTCTTTCCTGTCTTCTCTTTCCGCAAATACACATGCCACACACACACACACACATGTGCCACACAAACATACACATGCCACCAAACACACACATGCACTTGCAAATGAAAAGATAGTACGTAAAAACTTCTGTTCTAAGCTGGGCTGGGTCAAAAGGAAAAGTAATGTACAGTAAAGCTGTGCTTTGGGGGGGGAGGGTTTGCACATGTAAACAAATGATATGTCGGCAGTGACAAAGGAACAAAGCAATTAGTGACGACACATGATGTTCCGCTCTCATATAAACAAAGAAGTGCCACAGAAAATATAAACACAACAAATAAATGCCAGCGTTAGAGCCGGCTGGTAGAATTATATGGGAATTACAAGGTCTGTTCGGAAAATAATGAGACTGATTCCATAAAATTGGTTTATTTCAAGACATGCTTACATACACTTAAAATTCTTCGAAATAACATCCTTGAGCATCAATACACCGTTGCCAGCGGTTCTGCCACGCGTCGTAGCTCGCCTGGAAGTCTTAAACGGGGATCTCTTTTAAAGCACTCGTCACGGCAGCTTGCACGTTTTTAACAGTCCCAAAATGGTGTCCTTTCAAGCTGGATTTGAGCCGGGGAAACAAAAAGAAGTCAGCCGGGGTCAAGTCCAGGCTGTAGGGAGGTTGAGGCAGCGTTGCCACGGTTTGTTTCGCCAGAAACTCTCTCACTAACAGGGACGCATGAGCCGGCGCATTGTCGTGGTGAATAACCCAGGTGTTGGCCATCTCCGGGCGGACGCGCGCGACTCTGTTCTTCAGCCGTTTAAGCACTTCCACGTAAAATGCAGCGTTGACCGTTTGTCCAGGTGGTACAAACTCCTTATGGACAACACCTTTAGAATCAAAAAAGACAGTGAGCATCGATTTCATCTTCGATTTGCTCATTCGAACCTTCTTTGGTCGAGGAGACTCGGTAGTGTGCCACTCAGAGCTCTGCCTTTTCGTCTCCGTATCGTACTCAAAGACCCACGTTTCATCACCGGTTATCACTTTTTCCAAAAAATCAGGTTCACTCCTCACACGGTCCAAAAGCTCACGAGAAATTGACACACGGTTTTTCTTCTGTTTGTCGGTCAAAACCTTAGGAACCAATTTGGCACAAACTTTCCGCATCTGCATTTCTTTCGTGACGATTTCATGCACAATGGATTTTGGAAGTCCCACTTGATCTGCTATCAATCTAAGACTCAGACGTCGGTCAGAGTCCAAAACCGCTTTCACCTTATCCGCATTGTCCGAAGTGTGAGACGTTGATGGGCGCCCTGCGCGTTGTTCATCCTCGACGCTCTCTCTTCCTCTTTTGAACGTTTTGTGCCACCGAAACACTTGTGCTTTCGATAAAGCATCCTTCCCGTAGGCTTTCTGTATCATAGCAAGCGTCTAGGTCGCGGATTTTTCAAGTTTTACACAAAACTTTATCGCGTATCGCTGCTCGACATTCCTCTGCATTTTGACCGTTACGCGACGCTCAAACAGCTGTCCACTTCGCAAGCGATCCGCACTCTGTAAAAGCTCAGAGCCAACTGACGAGAAATCTATCGTTTACCTAACATCCCCCACCAACCGTCACGCCTGGAGACTCCGCCACCCGGCCCTTCTGATTGGCCCAAGAAAATCAGTCTCATTACTTTCCGGACAGACCTTGTATGTTTTAAAGAACTTTGTACTCAGTTGCTTGGTAGGTTTTAATAAAATGTAATTAAATGGAAGCGCCGCTTCCACAGCTGCCATGGGCGCCTCGCCACTGGGGTACAACAGACGGTAACACTGGATCTGGTCATGAGGCCGGTGACAACAAGGTGGGTTACTCCAGACACCTGTCAATGTCTTTTCCGGGAATGTTTGTGTCAATCTGCTTGTGTAAATATAGCTTCCTCTTGTTATTTTATTGCCTCTATTTTGTGAAAATTAGATGTTGCTTTTGGTACTGTAATTTCTTCTATATTGTGAATATCAAATGTTGTTTTTGGTACTGTAATTTCTTCTATATTGTGAATATCAAATGTTTTTGGTACTGTAATTTCTTCTATATTGTAGAACTCATACGTTGTTTTTGGTACTGTAATTTCTTCTATTTTGTGAATATCAGATGTTGCTTTTGGTACTGTAATTTCTTCTATTTTGTGAATATTAGATGTTGTTTATTGGTACTGTAATTTCGTCTATATTGTGGAACTCATACGTTGTTTTTAATACTGTAATTTCTTCTATTTTGTGAATATCATATGTTGTTTTTGGTACTGTAATTTCTTCTATTTTGTGAATATCATATGTTGTTTTTGATACTGTTATGTCTTACATTTTGTGAATATGAAATGTTATTTTTTTTTTGTACCTTAATGTCTTCTATTTTTTTAATATCATATGTTGTGTTTGGTACTGTAATTTCTTCTATTTTGTGAATATCAGATGTTGCTTTTGGTACTGTAATTTCTTCTATATTGTGGAACTCGTATGTTGTTTTTGGTACTGTAATGTCTTACAGTTTGTAATATGAAATGTTATTTTTTGTACCGTAATGTCTTCTATTTTGTGAATATCAGATGTTGTTTTTGGTACTGTAATTTCTTCTATTTTGTGAATATCAGATGCTGTTTTTGGTACTGTAATTTCTTCTATTTTGTGAATATCAGATTTTGTTTTTTCGTAATGTAATGTCGTATATTTTGTGAATATTATATTTGTTTTTGGTACTGTAATGTCTTACATTTTGTGAATAGCATATGTTGTTTTTTATACTGTAATTTCTTCTATTTTGTGAATATCAGATGTTTTTTGTACTGTAATTTCTTCTATTTTGTGAATATCAGATGTTTTTTTTTGGTACTGTAATTTCTTCTATTTTGTGAATATCAGATCTTGCTTTTGGTACTGTAATTTATTCTATATTGTGGAACTCATCTGTTGTTTTTGGTACTGTAATTTCTTCTATTTTGTGAATATCAGATGTTGTTTTTTTTGTACTGTAATTTCTTCTATTTTGTGAATATCAGATTTTTTTGTTACTGTAATTTCTTCTATTTTCTGAATATCAGATGTTGTTTTTGGTACTGTAATTTCTTCTATTTTGTGAATATCAGATGTTGTTTTTGGTACTGTTATGTCTTCTATATTGTGGAACTCATATGTTGTTTTTGGTTCTGTAATTTCTTCTATTTTGTGAATATCAGATGTTGTTTTTGGTACTGTAATTTCTTCTATTTTGTGAATATCATATGTTGTTTTTGGTACTGTAGTTTCTTCTATTTTGTGAATATCAGATGTTGTTTTTTTTTTGGTACTGTAATTTCTTATATTTTGTGAATATCATATTTGTTTTTGGTACTGTAATGTCTTACATTTTGTGAATATGAAATGTTATTTTTTTTGTACCGTAATGTCTTCTAACTTTTGAATTTCATATGTTGTGTTTGGTACTGTAATTTCTTCTATTTTGTGAATATCAGATTTTGTTTTTTGGTACTGTAATTTCTTATATTTTCTGAATATTATTTTTGTTTTTGGTACTATAATGTCTTACATTTTGTGAATAGCATATGTTGTTTTTTGTACTGTAATTTCTTCTATTTTGTGAATATCAGATTTTTTTTTGTACTGTAATTTCTTCTATTATGTGAATATCAGATCTTGCTTTTGGTACTGTAATTTCTTCTATATTGTGGAACCCATATGTTGTTTTTGGTACTGTAATTTCTTCTATTTTGTGAATATCAGATGTTGTTTTTTGGTACTGTATTTTCTTCTATTTTGTGAATATCAGATGTTTTTTGGTACTGTAATTTCTTCTATTTTGTGAATATCATACGTTGTTTTTGGTACTGTAATGTCTTAAATTTTGTGAATATGAAATGTTATTTTTTTGTACCGTAATGTCTTCTAATTTTTGAATATCATATGTTGTGTTTGGTACTGTAATCTCTTCTATTTTGTGAATATCAGATTTTGTTTTTTGGTACTGTAATTTCTTATATTTTGTGAATATCATTTGTTTTTGGTAATGTAATGTCTTACATTTTTTGAATAGCGTATGTTGTTTTTGGTACTGTAATTTCTTCTATTTTGTGAATGTCATGATATAAAAGGTGTATCCTGCTTGTCAAGAACAATATTATGGTGGATGTGGGTTGTATGAAGATGGTGATCAACAATGGCTCGTACGAATTAACCCAACGCCACTGGTACAGTTCCATAACATTCATTGAAAATTCACATACGTGTCCTGGATATCAAATACCTCGTCAACAACACTGACCTAATGCTAAGACTAACACTGCCTGTAGGACATAACAAACTACAGTATTCATACACAGTCTCTCCGAACACACCATAACAATATACAGAATGTCCTAGGTGCGGTATACACTCTTCGCACACAATAATCCCTCAAACAACTCTACGTGCGGAAAAATACCATTGCACTAATAAAGCACCGTCAGGCGTATATCACTTATTATTAGTGATTGGCGGCATGAACATCACTATATAGATTCACAGAATCCTCTCCAGGCGGGACAATACACTTCGCCTGTGCTTTATCTATTATAGCTACAAGGCGGGAAACGCGTCGCCTTACTCCTCCGTAGCTCCAAGATGGAAGGTCGTCACCTTATAATGTTCTCCATGAACACACATTTATGGCTCCAACAGGAGCGCCTCCAGGCGAGAAAATCATCGCCATTCAGAAATAAATGGATAGGATCTATCCCTTCATAATTATCATAATCACAACTATGGATTCTTTCAGGCACAACTACGAGCTTACAGCTCGGCTTCCAAACACAGACTCAAGCGCCCAGCTCGGCTGCCAAAAACAGAATCCTCCAGTCACCCCAGACTTGTATTCACTCAAACGCTCTCTCCCAGCGCACGCAAAAGTCACAACAATGCTGACATAAAGACAGACATTAACTCAGTAGCTGAGTTACACTTAACCAAGTGTTTACAACATCAGTTCAGTGACCCTTAACACCAACCACTATCATAATTCACACTCATGAAACTGTTCTGTGACAGTGAATATCAGATGTTTTTTAGTACTGTAATTTCTTCTATTTTGTGAATCTCATATGTTGTTTTTGGTACTGTAATTTCTTCTATTTTGTGAATATCAGATGTTGTTTTTGGTACTGTTATGTCTTCTATATTGTGGAACTCATATGTTGTTTTTGGTTCTGTAATTTCTTCTATTTTGTGAATATCAGATGTTGTTTTTGGTACTGTAATTTCTTGTATTTAGTGAATATCATATGTTGTTTTTGGTACTATAATTTCTTCTATTTTGTGAATATCAGATGTTGTTTTTGGTACTGTAATTTCTTATATTTTGTGAATATCATATTTGTTTTTGGTACTGTAATGTCTTACATTTTGTGAATATCATATGTTGTTTTTTTGGCACTGTAATTTCTTCTATTTTGTGAATATCATATGTTTTTTGGTACTGTAATTTCTTCTATTTTGTGAATATCATATGTTGTTTTTGGTACTGTAATTTCTTTTATTTTGTGAATATCAGATGTTGCTTTTTGGTACTATAATTTCTTCTATATTGTGAAACTCATATGTTATTTTTGGTACTGTAATGTCTTACATTTTGTGAATATGAAATGTTATTAGTTTTGTACCGTAATGTCTTCTATTTTGTGAATATCATATGTTGTGCTTGGTACTGTAATTTCTTCTATGTTGTGAATATCAGATGGTGCTTTTGGTACTGTAATTAATTTCTTCTATATTGTGGAACTCATATGTTGTTTTTGGTACTGTAATTTCTTCTATTTTGTGAATATCATATGCTGTTTTTGGTACTGTAATTTCTTCTATTTTGTGAATATCATATGTTGTTTTTGGTACTGTAACTTCTTCTATTTTGTCTGTGCTTGTCATTGCTAATATCGTTTCAGATGTTTCTGACGGCTGAGTGTATTTGTCTTTGCTAGTATAATTTCTGATGTTTGTATATGCTTGTATTTTTATCTCAATATTGTTTGATATTTTTAATGTATATTTTAGCTTCTATCATCATCATCATCGTCATCATCATCATCGTCATCATTTTCATCATCATCGTCATCATCGTCATCATCATCGTCAGCATCATCATCATCATCATCGTCATCATCATCATCATCGTCATCATCATCATCATCATCGTCATCATCATCGTCATCATCATCATCATCATCATCATCATCGTCATCATCATCATCGTCATCATCGTCATCATCATCGTCATCATCATCGTTATCATCATCGTCATCATCATCATCGTCATCATCGTCATCATCATCGTCATCATCATCGTCATCATCATCGTCATCATCATCGTCATCATCATCATCATCATCATCATCATCATCATCATCATCGTCATCATCATCATCGTCATCATCGTCATCATCATCGTCATTATCATCATCCTCGTCATCGTCATCATCATCGTCATCATCATCATCGTCATCATCATCGTCATCATCATCATCATCGTCATCGTCATCATCATCATCATCATCATCATCATCATCATCGTCATCATCATCGTCATCATCATCATCGTCATCATCATCATTATCATCGTCATCGTCATAATCATCGTCATCATCATCATGGGCCTTCTGACGGAGCGTGGGACACCACTGTAGTTCCCTCTCGCATGACGTCTGCACCTAAACGTCCTTATGACCTTGTAGAATTTATTTCTGTGGCAGTTACTGTCACATAATCAGGTTGCCAGCCCCATACACCACCTCTCATATAAGTCGCTTTTTATGACATGCTTGAACGGAGCACTGTGAACGGAGCACTGTGAACGGAGCACTGTGAACGAGCACTGTGAACGGAGCACTGTGAACGAGCACTGTGAATGAACACTGTGAACGAGCATTGTGAACAAGGTGTTGTAAACAAGGTTTTTGTGGTGAGATGGATGTGGTGGCGACTTCCTGCAGTCAATGGGCACCCTTAGTGTTCTGATGTTCTATCTCAGTGTTCTCCTCGGAGGGTTGTACACTTCGTTCCGTAGGCTTATTCACTATTTCAAAGGCTCTGGAAGGAAAAATTCGGCTAGTCACAGTTTGTTTCAAAACGATCAGCGTCAGATATCAGCGTTAGATGCTTGGAGGCATATCCGTAGTCATCCTTATATGACCACCAGCTATGCATAATTCTACAATATATGTACGTGGAAGTGAACCTATGTCTGTGAGGATAATTACATCTTCATTGAATCTTTAAATCATCCACACACGTCCAGGGATTCCGCTTGTGGTGAAACTTGTTGAGAACCCAGCATTGCACACTAAGCTTGGAGAAGTCACTTGAGCCCCAGGTGTAATTATTTGGCTTTGACCTGGTTGACTGCTTGCAGAAGGATCGCACTATGGACCCAGTGATAGGCAGGGGAAGCTGAGACGTGGCTCTGTGCAGGACGTGACAATTCCTTGGGACAGCCACAACCAGAACACAATATTTTAGCTCTGCATTGTTGGAGAGCCCCCTTGGATGGTGGGGAATACACAGTATGCCACACACTTCTTACTCCTAGCTTGGGACCAGATGTGACGATCCTTTAAATGTAAGCCAAGCTGGAGAAACTGGAACTCATGACTTCAACTCAACATATTTCGGAATTGCAGAAAAGCCACAGGAAAAGCCTAGATCTACAGTGTAGATAATACCAAGGAGTCTTCAACTTGGTATTGGTTGCTAAAAAATCGAGAAAATCAGCAGCCCTAGTTAAACAACAACAACAACAAATATCACGTCAGATATCAGCGTCAGATATCAGCGTGAGTTTCAGCGTCAGATAAGAGCGTCATTTTCAGCGTCAGATAACAGCGTCAGATAACAGCGTCAGTTTAAGCGTCAGATAAATGCGTCAGATTTCACAGTCTGATGTCAGCTTTTGATTCTTCACAAAGATCTCACAAATGAACAGAGGAAAGAAACACGGGCAATAACTATCTGGTATATAGAAATGTTACCTCTTTACTCCTTATGGACCTTCATTCTCAGAACTTAGGATGCCTTTTCACCGGAGGACCTATTCGACTGCCATGTTGCTTTTTAGAAGGGAAGGCCCGTCTGTTACGTCTTCCTATTGTTGATGAAAATTCTAATAGTCAGGTCCTATTTCAGAATAACCGCTGCTCGTCCCAGTAGTTACCCAGTCTCACCGTCTTATATAAGCCATTTCATTCCGGGTTATCATATCTGACTTCGCAGAGACATTCAAGATTCACTCACAGACATATTCGTTTTTAAAGAAATTGCTAGTTCATTCAAATCAACGCCCTGTTCATCTTGCTGTTTGCGAGTTTTTTGTTGTTTAATTCAGACATCTGTCTTCAATTTTCAATAAGTATGTTTTTGTTAATTATAGTTTCCGTGTTTCTGTGTGTGTTGATGGATTTACTTGCTCAGTGGAAGGTGGAAAGCGGAAGATGGAAGGAATGGACAAGAAAAAAGTGAATACAGGAGAAATGGTGCTATTCTCAGGACACGAGACAGAAATCGCCCTCCATAACTCTTTTCCATTATTTATTAACGGGTTACTTGCTAGTAATTATATGGGCTTGTGATAACAGTGCCTAGTACTAGTTCATGATTCATTTATTTTCTGACCTACATAAGCAGTTAAACAAACACATCGAGCATTCAAGTGGTTATCACACAGTGGTTCAGCTAAACGTGTCACACAACACACGTGTACAGATAAACATGTAACACAACAGACATGTTTAGATAAACGTGTCACACAACACATATGTTCAGATAAACGTGTCACACAACATACATGTTCAAATAAACGTGTCATACTACAGACATGTTCAGATAAACGTGTCATACAACATACATGTTCAGATAAACGTGTCATACAACACACATGTTCAGATAAACGTGTCATACAACACACATGTTCAGATAAACGTGTCACACAAAACACATGTTCAGATAAACGTGTCACACAACAGACATGTTCAGATAAACGTGTCATACTACAGACATGTTCAGATAAACGTGTCATACTACAGACATGTTCAGATAAACGTGTCATACAACACACATGTTCAGATAAACGTGTCATACTACAGACATGTTCAGATAAACGTGTCATACAACACACATGTTCAGATAAACGTGTCATACAACACACATGTTCAGATAAACGTGTCATACTACAGACTTGTTCAGCTAAACATACCATACAACACACATGTTCAGATAAACGTGTCATACTACAGACTTGTTCAGCTAAACTTTTCATACTACAGACTTGTTCAGCTAAACATACCATACATCATATGCTTTTTGTTTTCTCTTTGCTGCCAACTGAAGTCTTCTTGTTCTAATATAGCTGTCACTGTCTATCTTCTACGTTATTCGCATCTCATATCTTCTACGTTATTCGCATCTCATATCTTCTACGTTATTCGCATCTCATATCTTCTACGTTATTCGCATCTCATATCTTCTACGTTATTCGCATCTCATATCTTCTACGTTATTCGCATCTCATATCTTCTACGTTATTCGCATCTCATATCTTCTACGTTATTCGCATCTCATATCTTCTACGTTATTCGCATCTCATATCTTCTACGTTATTCGCATCTCATATCTTCTACTTTATTCGCATCTCTGTCTCCATCTGTCTATCTTCTACGTTATTCGCATCTATGTCTCTTTCTATCTTCTACATTAGTCTAATCTCTGCCTCTATCTGTCTATATTCTACGTTATTCTAATCTCTACCTCTATCTGTCTACATTCTACGTTATTCTAATCTCAGTCTCTATATGTATATATTCTACGTTATTCCAATCTCTGTCTGTCTACATTCTACGTTAGTCTAATCTATGTCTCTATCTGTCTATATTCGACGTTATTCTAATCTCTGTCTCTTTCTGTCTATATTCTACGTTATTCTAATCTCTGTCTCTATCTGTCTATATTCTACGTTATTCTAATCTCTGTCTCTATCTGTCTATATTCTACGTTATTCTAATCTCTGTCTCTGTCTATATTCTAAAAAGTTAGTTGCTTATCCTTTACAGGACGTGGCAATCAACCCCAGCTTTTATTGGCTGTTTGTGATTTTTCTAGGCAATTTTTTCACTCAGTAGTTTGCCATTGCTTTCTGAACGGTACGGCGCTTATACCATTGTTAAAAATCCACACAAAGACGCCGACGTCTATATTCTACGTTATTCTAATCTCTGCCTCTATCTGTCTATATTCTACGTTATTATAATCTCTGCCTCTATCTGTCTATATTCTACGTTATTCTAATCTCTGCCTCTATCTGTCTATATTCTACGTTATTCTAATCTCTGCCTCTATCTGTCCATATTCTACGTTATTCTAATCTCTGCCTCTATCTGTCCATATTCTACGTTATTCTAATCTCTGCCTCTATCTGTCCATATTCTACGTTATTCTAATCTCTGCCTCTATCTGTCCATATTCTACGTTATTCTAATCTCTGCCTCTATCTGTCCATATAGTACGTTATTCTAATCTCTGCCTCTATCTGTCTATATTCTACGTTATTCTAATCTCTGCATCTATCTGTCTATATTCTACGTTATTCTAATCTCTGTCTCTATCTGTCTATATTCTACGTTATTCTAATCTCTGCCTCTGTCTATATTCTACGTTATTCTAATCTCTGCCTCTGTCTATATTCTACGTTATTCTAATCTCTGCCTCTATCTGTCCATATTCTACGTTATTCTAATCTCTGCCTCTATCTGTCCATATTCTACGTTATTCTAATCTCTGACTCTATCTGTCCATATTCTACGTTATTCTAATCTCTGCCTCTATCTGTCCATATTCTACGTTATTCTAATCTCTGCCTCTATCTGTCCATATTCTACGTTATTCTAATCTCTGCCTCTATCTGTCCATGTTCTACGTTATTCTAATCTCTGCCTCTATCTGTCCATATTCTACGTTATTCTAATCTCTGCATCTATCTGTCTATATTCTACGTTATTCTAATATCTGCCTCTATCTGTCTATATTCTACGTTATTCTAATCTCTGCCTCTATCTGTCCATGTTCTACGTTATTCTAATCTTTGCCTCTGTCTATATTCTACGTTATTCTAGTAATTGTTTATTCGTCGTTATTTTATAACTTGACCGTATTCTCCTCTATCCTTATATCATGTCACTCTATTATCCTCTATCCTCAGATCATGTGACCTTATTCTCATCTGACCCTAGATCATGTGACTGTATCTCGTCCCTCAGATCATGTGACTGTATTATTGTCTATCCTCAGATCATGTGTAAAATCTCAACAGCGTCCCTCCATTACCTCTTCCTAGCCCTCCATTGCTGGGCCTTCGCTTTCTTCCTCCACCTACTATTGAAGGTAATCTTGTGAGTACCGAGAGAGTATGAGAGAGTATGAGAGAGTATGAGAGAGTATGAGAGAGACACAGAAGGGGAAGAATGAGAGACAAGGGTTGTAGAACGTCAGGAAGAAATTTATGAAAGAGATAGATAATTAGTTAGAATGTAGACATACAGATAATATGTTAGAATGTAGACATACTGATAATTAGTTAGAATGTAGACATACTGATAATATGTTAGAATGTAGACATACTGATAATATGTTAGAATGTAGACATACTGATAATATGTTAGAATGTAGACATACTGATAATATGTTAGAATGTAGACATACTGATAATATGTTAGAATGTAGACATACTGATAATATGTTAGAATGTAGACATACAGATAATATGTTAGAATGTAGACATACTGATAATTAGTTAGAATGTAGACATACTGATAATATGTTAGAATGTAGACATACTGATAATATGTTAGAATGTAGACATACTGATAATATGTTAGAATGTAGACATACTGATAATTAGTTAGAATGTAGACATACTGATAATATGTTAGAATGTAGACATACTGATAATATGTTAGAATGTAGACATACTGATAATATGTTAGAATGTAGACATACTGATAATATGTTAGAATGTAGACATACTGATAATATGTTAGAATGTAGACATACTGATAATATGTTAGAATGTAGACATACTGATAATATGTTAGAATGTAGACATACTGATAATATGTTAGAATGTAGACATACTGATAATATGTTAGAATGTAGACATACTGATAATATGTTAGAATGTAGACATACTGATAATATGTTAGAATGTAGACATACTGATAATATGTTAGAATGTAGACATACTGATAATATGTTAGAATGTAGACATACTGATAATATGTTAGAATGTAGACATACTGATAATATGTTAGAATGTAGACATACTGATAATATGTTAGAATGTAGACATACTGATAATATGTTAGAATGTAGACATACTGATAATATGTTAGAATGTAGACATACTGATAATATGTTAGAATGTAGACATACTGATAATATGTTAGAATGTAGACATACTGATAATATGTTAGAATGTAGACATACTGATAATAATATGTTAGAATGTAGACATACTGAATATGTTAGAATGTAGACATACTGATAATATGTTAGAATGTACACATACTGATAATATGTTAGAATGTAGACATACTGATAATATGTTAGAATGTACACATACTGATAATATGTTAGAATGTAGACATACTGATAATATGTTAGAATGTACACATACTGATAATATGTTAGAATGTAGACATACTGATAATATGTTAGAATGTAGACATACTGATAATATGTTAGAATGTAGACATACTGATAATATGTTAGAATGTAGACATACTGATAATATGTTAGAATGTACACATACTGATAATATGTTAGAATGTAGACATACTGATAATATGTTAGAATGTAGACACACTGATAATATGTTAGAATGTAGACATACTGATAATATGTTAGAATGTAGACATACTGATAATATGTTAGAATTTAGACATACTGATAATATGTTAGAATGTAGACATACTGATAATATGTTAGAATGTACACATACTGATAATATGTTAGAATGTACACATACTGATAATATGTTAGAATGTACACATACTGACAATATGTTAGAATGTACACATACTGATAATATGTTAGAATGTACACATACTGATAATATGTTAGAATGTACACATACTGATAATATGTTAGAATGTACACATACTGATAATATGTTAGAATGTACACATACTGATAATATGTTAGAATGTACACATACTGATAATATGTTAGAATGTAGACATACTGAAAATATGTTAGAATGTAGACATACTGATAATATGTTAGAATGTAGACATACTGATAATATGTTAGAATGTACACATACTGATAATATGTTAGAATGTAGACATACTGATAATATGTTAGAATGTAGACATACTGATAATATGTTAGAATGTAGACATACTGATAATATGTTAGAATGTAGACATACTGATAATATGTTAGAATGTACACATACTGATAATATGTTAGAACGTAGACATACTGATAATATGTTAGAACGTAGACATACTGATAATATGTTAGAATGTACACATACTGATAATATGTTAGAATGTAGACATACTGATAATATTTTAGAATGTACACATACTGATAATATTTTAGGATGTACACATACTGATAATATGTTAGAATGTAGACATACTGATAATATGTTAGAATGTAGACATACTGATAATATGTTAGAATGTAGACATACTGATAATATGTTAGAATGTACACATACTGATAATATGTTAGAATGTACACATACTGATAATATGTTAGAATGTAGACATACTGATAATATGTTAGAATGTAGACACACTGATAATATGTTAGAATGTAGACATACTGATAATATGTTAGAATGTAGACATACTGATAATATGTTAGAATGTAGACATACTGATAATATGTTAGAATGTACACATACTGATAATATGTTAGAATGTACACATACTGATAATATGTTAGAATGTAGACACACTGATAATATGTTAGAATGTAGACACACTGATAATATGTTAGAATGTAGACATACTGATAATATGTTAGAATGTAGACATACTGATAATATGTTAGAATGTAGACATACTGATAATATGTTAGAATGTACACATACTGATAATATGTTAGAATGTACACATACTGATAATATGTTAGAATGTAGACATACTGATAATATGTTAGAATGTACACATACTGATAATATGTTAGAATGTACACATACTGATAATATGTTAGAATGTACACATACTGATAATATGTTAGAATGTAGACATACTGATAATATGTTAGAATGTAGACATACTGATAATATGTTAGAATGTAGACATACTGATAATATGTTAGAATGTACACATACTGATAATATGTTAGAATGTACACATACTGATAATATGTTAGAATGTAGACATATACTGATAATATGTTAGAATGTAGACAAACTGATAATATTTTAGAATGTACACATACTGATAATATTTTAGAATGTACACATACTGATAATATGTTAGAATGTAGACATACTGATAATATGTTAGAATGTAGACATACTGATAATATGTTAGAATGTACACATACTGATAATATGTTAGAATGTACACATACTGATAATATGTTAGAATGTAGACATACTGATAATATGTTAGAATGTAGACATACTGAAAATATGTTAGAATGTAGACATACTGATAATATGTTAGAATGTAGACATACTGATAATATGTTAGAATGTAGACATACTGATAATATGTTAGAATGTAGACATACTGATAATATGTTAGAATGTACACATACTGATAATATGTTAGAATGTACACATACCGATAATATGTTAGAATGTAGACATACTGATAATATGTTAGAATGTAGACATACTGATAATATGTTAGAATGTAGACATACTGATAATATGTTAGAATGTAGACATACTGATAATATGTTAGAATGTAGACATACTGATAATATGTTAGAATGTACACATACTGATAATATGTTAGAATGTACACATACTGATAATATGTTAGAATGTAGACATACTGAAAATATGTTAGAATGTAGACATACTGATAATATGTTAGAATGTAGACATACTGAAAATATGTTAGAATGTAGACATACTGATAATATGTTAGAATGTAGACATACTGAAAATATGTTAGAATGTAGACATACTGATAATATGTTAGAATGTACACATACTGATAATATGTTAGAATGTAGACATACTGATAATATGTTAGAATGTAGACATACTGATAATATGTTAGAATGTAGACATACTGATAATATGTTAGAATGTACACATACTGATAATATGTTAGAATGTAGACATACTGATAATATGTTAGAATGTAGACATACTGATAATATGTTAGAATGTAGACATACTGATAATATGTTAGAATGTAGACATACTGATAATATGTTAAAATGTAGACATACTGATAATATGTTAGAAGTAGACATACTGATAATATGTTAGAATGTAGACATACTGATAATATGTTAGAATGTAGACATACTGATAATATGTTAGAATGTAGACATACTGATAATATGTTAGAATGTAGACATACTGATAATATGTTAGAATGTAGACATACTGATAATATGTTAGAATGTAGACATACTGATAATATGTTAAAATGTAGACATACTGATAATATGTTAGAAGTAGACATACTGATAATATGTTAGAATGTTTCTATAGCGATGTGAAGATAAATAACTGAACTAAAAGAATTGTATGTAAACGTAGATGTGCTATATGACAGACAGATAGAGAATTAACGAATGAATGACGGAAGGAGAGCAGTGGCATATTTAAGAATTTTGTGAAAGTTATGCAATACAGTTTGAAGGCGTCTGGGGGGTGGGGTGGGGGGGGGGGGGGGGAGAAGAGAATTCAACTTGAACCCCCAGAAGTCATTATTTTAAATATTCTAAAAGATAATGCTCATATTCTGTTTAAAATGAGTAAAAATTCTTCAAAACAAACATATAATCTAACGTTTGTAACGGCAGCACACAAAAAGAGGGAAAAAATTGTCAAAATCACACAGCACACATTAAGAAATTTGAGGGAGGAGGGGGCACAAATATCTCACAGTCCTCCGCCCCTACGTACGCCACTGAATAGAGCAAGCTCTTGTATTGTCACCAAATGAGAACCTGTATCTTCAGCTGTTCCGAATTCTGCACGGTCGGAGGGCCAAGCGTAGATTTCTGCTAGTGGCAGTTGGTTGGGTTGTCCCTGTCATCATTGTAGCCACAACAGCAGTCCTAGCAGGAGACAAATATGGCGACGACAGACTGTGAGTTGAACTTGTATTGTTGGTATTGCTCAATGTTGTTCACGACGATAATGACAAAGTTATGAGTATGTCAATGGTGTTGAGGAGAGAAAGATACGATCTACAACATTTAATGCAATTATTGGCAGAAGTCAAAACTCAGACTAAACGAAATTAGTTCACCCCCACTAAGTGTGGTCTCACGGACATGTGATGACGCTAGTTTATGACATCATTTTGTGAGGCCATTTCTCGCACGAAGCTGGTAAGTTATCGTCGTGTTGTTGGCGTGACGATGGTGTAGCTGTTTGTTGTAGCAACAATAAGCCTCTGTGGTGCTGCAGTGTAAGTAGACATGATGAAGCGGTCTACCATTAAAACTCGCACACACACAACTTGTCAAAGGAGGTCGGCTGGTAAAATATCTTGTTTTCTCCTACAGCTGCTGGCTGAGTCCCGACAATGGTTCTCACTGGGCGTTCATTGGTCCCGTCTGCTTTGCTTGCTCCGTGAGTTGTCTACGTTGTCTTTTTCTTAATACTTCAAATAATAACATTAAAACTGATAACAGTCATGTTAATATCTTTGTTATCGTTACTTTTATTATTAATGCCCTGGAAATTAATAACTGATAAATACATTGTCTACTCATACCAACTCTGTGCTAGCAATGCCAAACTTAGATATTTACCAATGGAAAAGAAAAAAAGAGTCGACATCTGAAAAACATCTTTAAAAAAAAACTGCTTTAAAACACGTCAGGACCTAGCGCGACCAAAGAGAGAATCCGGACCACTACTGGAACAGCACAAATGGAGGAAACTATTGTACGAGAATAATTCACTGTACCGTATATAGTCGTAGTCAGTTTGAATCGTGATCAAACCAGAAGCTAGGAACAGAGCATACCCTTCTACAGGATGGATCGAGGGGGTAACGGTCTTTTTTACAACAAATTAACATCATGTTTGTACAAGACGATCGTATGTACTTTAGGTCGGAGACCAATAATCTACATTACCTAAAGTTGCTTTAGATTAGGGTTACCATGTCGTTCAACGCAAAAAGGAGGACAATGTTCAATTTTTTGTCACGAAAAGGAGGACAAGGGAGGACACTATAATGAAAAAGTAGGACATATTTATTTCAATAAATAATTCACAGTGAAACTTATTTTATGTACACATCAGACATGTTCATCAAATGTCCTTCATTTTGTGTATATTTATATATGCCTATTTGTGACATGAAAATCGAGCACCCTGATCGATCCACTTTATTCTCACCGGCACCCCTCATTCTTTTGCAATCAAATCGATCAACGTGGGTTCCCACGTGCTTCTTTAATTAGCATGTCCAGGTGATCGCGCTAAAAGCCAGGGCTCTCGCCATCTGTCTTATTTTTGGTTTAGCCACGCCTACGGTCTTCTCTCACGAGCCATTAAAAATAGCTATCTCTGAATCTCTTACTGTCATGCCTTCAAAGAGGCGGGCCAGGGGCGGCCACCGGCTGTCAGGTTACGACGTCTTTGAAGTTCCAGAGAGAGAGCCGAGATCTGAAACCTCTGATTAACACCTGGTAATAGAACAGACGAAGAACCGTTTACGCGGAGAATAAATTTCATGCTGAAGCGGCAATACGGTCGGCAAAGTTGTGAAAAATATCCTTCATTCAGGAATTGGCCGAAGAATTCGCTCGAGATGCGATTTTTGCCAGACATTGGCGAGATTGAGCCAATTTTATATATATATATATATATATATATATATATATATATATATATATATATATATATATATATATATATATATATATATATATATATATATATATATATATATATATATATATATATAAAAAATTCAGTTATCAGTAGCGCCAGAGATTTTGAAGAAAGTACCTAGCTCGTATATGAGAGCCTTACTACAATTTTGGATTACTTATATACGTGGAGATTAATTCTTTTTCTGTGCTGCGGTAATAATATATTAGAGTTTTGAGTGATTTAATTGTTAAAGTGTTTCCATTATATTTCACTGGGTTTTTGGTCTGTGTTAATTAAATAACGTATAGCAAAGTTTACCAGCTATAAACGAAAAATTGATTACTCGCTATTTCCTAAGAGATGCTTTAAATTAATTAAAAGACGCTTGGTGGTGGATAATTTAGAGAACGCGATTTATTTTCTATTTTCATCTCGTGTAAATTTTTAAGTGACTAGTGTTCATATCTCATATTAGGAGCGATGAGATTAGCTAGACATTTGTGGGGTTATTAAATTTAATTTAATAACGGAGTGCTTAACAAGTCATACCTAAATGTGTGTTAGATTAGGATATTGATAATATTGTTAAAGCGTTTATATTTTTCTTCCTATATAATCCAGGCTGATCAAAACCTTGCGATCCAGCGATTTTACCGTCTGATGTTCCTATCAGCATCCTAAAAATTATTGTTATAACCATCTTCATGTTGTGACCCCTGCGCGGTCCACCTTCTCTATTTATGACGAGAAGCCAAAATCAAGAAAACAAACAATAATAGATAAATTTTAACTGGTACGGAACATTCCCAGAATACAACTTTTTTTCATATCATAATATATTATCAGTCTGCTGAGGCAGAAAGTCAGTACTTTTCATCTAACCCTTGACAGGAGTTTTTCCATCGGATTTATTCAAGAGAACTCACTGTTCATACTCGGCTCCCACCTCAACGAACAGCAGATTATGATCAGTTAACATTTTTTCCCATCACGTCACCGAGTGTCATAGCCCCCTGAGGCTAGACCCCACTGGAACAATATTTCACCATATTAATTTCCAGGACAGTGCCACCACAATAGAAACACTTATCCAAAGCAAATACCTGCAGTGAAAAGGAATAATATCCAGGCCAAAAATACTAACGCATCAATTGCAGCGACTCCCCAGAAAAATAGCAGACAGCTCATCGGATAGTCTGGGGCTGCACTTGACCCTGAATATGACTGATTAGTTCTTATAACTGCTAGTGTTTAAATTCCCTGGAAAGTATGCAGCGTCAATATTTGGTAAGCAAATCTGAAAGTGGGCCACTGTATTGTTTGTGTGAGTGAACGGATAGAAAGATACTAATTCCTTATGTTAACCTACCAACCTTCTTTATTTATCTCTCACTAATCTGAGTGTTTTTGGGATAGGTTAAATTGAGGACTTAGTCTTACCCGTCCTGACCATTCCCTACTCCCATTGTTAATTATTTTGATCTTTTTTGGGTTAATTACCTCTGTTGGGATCTTTCCTAGTTTTCCTATACAAGAGGGAGGGCCTATTAGATTATATTTTCATTTTCTTGTCTGTAAACTATAATTCGTTGATGTAAATGATAATGCTTTTCTTAATGTTGTGATATTTCTAGCAAAATAAACATAATAAACCTTAAGCTATAGTGTTGGTCAAACCCCGGTCCTTTTTATATGTATTCATAGTTTGTGTAGCGACTCCAAATGTTGAGTGAAGTAATATGGTGTCTTAGGTCTGGTATGCGTGTGTGAAGTAGATCATGTACAGCCAGACAGGTACAGTTCCCACAGGAACGTCACACCAAATCACGACGAATGGAGTCAATGAATCGTATAACACCTCGTGACGTTTTGATTATTTATTGTAGACGCCACAATGACGAGGTGTGTAGACATAAACAAGCAAGTACATCATAGGTACGATCAAACAGTCATTATTACAGCAACATAGTCAGTACAGCAATGGACGGTAGACGGCATCATAATAGAGATGAATCATATGCATGTCAATACATTATAAGACTGTAATGTAATCGGGAAAATTCTCCATCCCTTTCTATCTTAGCCAGGAGATAACAATATGTAAGAGATCAATCCACTCTCCTTGAACTGACTTCAGCAAGACGGGCACGTCTTCTGAAGTATCAATAATGTCCTCAAAAATCCTCTAGTTAACAAAGGTATCAAACCTAGATCATGTAGCAGGGCAGCAAGTAATAGTCCTTAGGACATGCATCAACCCGATGCGTTACAACGTAGCAATACGTGAGCCGAGAAACATCTCATAATGAAGACTCTTCAATGACAGGCTACGAAACAAATGTCAATCTCTAAAGATGGCGTAAGATAAAGTTATTCAAAATGCAATTACCTTGTCTTCAGGAAATACACCACATAACTCACATGCCTCCAGGCGTATTAAATCACTAGAGAAATGTCATCTCAAATAAACGAGCAATCTATAAAGAGGACTCCATATTCCTGACAGAACAAAATAAGCATAGACGCTCTCACAGAGACGTCTTGCTCGCAAAACGAACCGTTCTCGACTGCAGGGCGGAAACCAGAACACAAAGACTTAAAACTTGGACATGCGCAGTAAAGAGCGCAATACGAATACTGTTCACACAATATTTGAAGATAGAACCTCTTTCTAAGAACAACGTCGAAATCAATGCCTTATAAGGAGACCATTAGACAGCATAGCAAGTTGCCAACTATTTCTGAGAAAACCGGCCTGTCATATCCATACATGGACATGATTTAAGAGCGCTTAACAAACTTATCTGCCACCTTTTGCCAACAAGAACAGACAACTGCATACTATAAAAAGTGACTATTAATTTCACAAGGTTATTTCCCTTGCATTAGAAAAAATATATGTTGTACACAGAATACGAGAAATTCTTGTGCAACATATCACCACCACCTCCCGATAAAAAAAAAATGTGGAACATATTTTTTTTTTTTTAATATCCAAGAGCAAGCGACAAGCGGCTCAAAACGCACGAATTATGCGCGAATAATTAATTAAATTGCCTAACATGAGGCTAAATTGACACATAGAGTGTCTGGTGAGAATATATCTCAACAGAAAAATAAATCTGTCTCAAAAAATATTCATATCGGGGGGTTTCACCAACACACATCACGCTAGCATGTAAACACAATATACGTATGCAAGTTACTATAGTCATCATCAAATAGCATACTCTAATATTGTCTTAAAAATGGATGTACAAATTTGATAGAAAATATCAAATAGCACATTATTTGACATGTAATAACCTTAGTACATAATGAAATTAAAGTACATGACGATCCATGACATATCCTCTGACGTTCCGAAGGTAAGTACACAATCTAGAACTCGTCATGCTTGATAATAGTAAGGTAAGTCCTCAGATCATCAATGACATTCTGAGAAAGTACAAACAATATAATGCTATTTAACAACCAATATGCTTCATAAGATACAATACATTATTAACAATTGTGGCCGTTTAGTAAACTTTCGGCCCTTATATTAACTACTCAGTCTTCCTCTGTTATCTTAAAGACAGAAACAGAAGGAGATGACAACAATGCACAATAGTATGTGTTCACATAAAGTGAGAACAGATGTGCTAATGTATTGTAGTAATATCGGTGTGTTATGACTCTGTAATATATGTAGAAATATAGGACAGAAGTATAGGTTGGAATCATGTGGGCATCTAGACAGAATGTCAGCCATTACATTATCCGAACCACGGATAGCTCGTACCGTGAAGTGAAAAGGTTGAAGAGCTATAGCATATCGAGTGGATCTCGAACTCTTCAAATTCTTAGTCTGAATAGCTGTAAGAGCTTTTTGATCAGTCTCTAGAATGAAATGTGCGCCCAGGAGGAATCTTTGTAGCTTTAGAATTGACCAAACCATCGCCAACAACTCACGGTCTAAAACCGAGTAGTTCCTCTCTGCCGCATTTAGTTTCCTAGAAATGTACATAACAGGATGCAGAGTTTCTGAATACTCTTGCATAAGTGCTGCTCCAATCCCAGTGGATGAAGCATCACTTCGAAGAACAAAAGTCCTATCAAGAGTAGGTAATCTTAGGATGGGAGGAGAAGAAAATATATTCTTGATTTGGTCTAGTGAAGATTGGCATTCTTCAGACCAACGGACCAGATTAGGCGAACCTTTCTTCAACAATGTTGAGAGAGGTGCCATGATCGAAGATAAATTTGGAATAAATCTCCCATAAAATTGAATTAAACCTAAGAGACTCCTAACTTGTTTCTTCGTTTTAGGAACAGAGATGTTCAGTATTTTGGAAGTATTGTGGTCTTCTGTCTTCAAGAGACCATGACCAACACGATGACCCAGGAAAGAGATTTCACCAAAACCAACAAAAGCTTTAGAAGGTCCTGCCGTCAAATTATTCTCACGTAGAGTGGACAGCAAGTCATACAACCCCAAATAGTGATCTTCCCAGGTATCACTGAAGAGACAGATGTCATCTAAGTATGCGATGACATCCGAACGATGTGACAGAATTCGACGCATCATGCGAACGAAAGTGGCAGGGGCGTTCATAAGACCAAAAGGCATAACATTCCATTGAAATAGACCCCTAGGTGTAGAAAAAGCAGTAAGAGGTTTGGCATGCTCTGCTAAAGGCACTTGCCAATAACCTTTAGACAAGTCAAGTTTAGTGAAGAATCTAGAATTAGAAAGTCTAATCAGTAGATCTTCTACCAAAGGCATCGGTTCAGCATCGAACTTTGTGACCTGATTCAATTTGCGATAATCAACGCAAATTCGTATGTTCTTATCCTTCTTCCGGACAATAACCATGGAAGAAGAATATGGTGAAGTCGATGGTTCAATTATATTTAATTGAATCATTTCATCCAATTCCTTTTCCACTTGCGACTGAAAGTGTATAGGATAGGATAAGGCCTAACCCTAATTGGATTATTGTCGGTAAGAATTATGTCATGTTCTATGACATTTGTGTGTCCAGGAATGTCAGTGAGAACATCCTGAAATGTTTGTAACATCGACGAGACTTGTCGATGTTCGTCACCAGAAAGATTAGGAGAAACAGAAACGTTTTTCCAAGATTCCGTGGAATGTAATGGAACCACTGGAAGGGGAAGATTGACATCAGAGAAGGTAGATTCCTCATCCTGTATGACAGACAGGGATGAATAATGACCGTGAGGTGCAGGAGAATCATCCGTTGCCTGGAAAATAGGCAGCAAATAGTCCGGACGTTCGTGAAATTCCGAAAGCATGTTTATGTGGAAAGTTTTATGCTTTCCATCAATATCGACCACATAGTCAACATCGGAAATCCGAGAGACTATTGCATACGGACCTTTCCATGCAATAAGAAGTCTATTTTCCCTACTGGGGAGTAGGACGAATGCTTTGTCACCTGGACAAAGTTGTCGTAGACATCTATTCTTGTTAGCAAACTGCCTTGCCTTCTCTTTAGCAATTTCTGATGAAGCAGTTGCTAGTTTACATGCCTCAATGATCTTTTGTCTAAGAGCAATGACATACTCATATGAGGATTGAGTTTCATCGCTAATATCATCGGCAGTGATGAGATCGTGTAATAAAGACATAGGGCCGCGCGGACGCGCGCCAAAGACAAGTTCGAAGGGAGAAAATCCTGTGTGTTCATTAGGGACTTCTCTATAAGCAAAGAGAGCCGCGGGTAAAACCCTGTCCCAATCTTGAGGATGATCTTCAGTTATCTTACCAAGCAAAGTCTTGAGCGTTCTATTCAGACGCTCAACTAACCCATTAGACATAGGATGGTAGATACTACTGAGAGATCGTTCAATATGTAAGGTAGACATTACCTGTGACATAGTGTCGGATATGAGTTGAGTGCCATGGTCTGACAATATTTCTCTGGGGAACCCCAAGCGAGAAAATATCAACCAAAGAGCATCTGCGATATCTGTAGTAGATATGCTCTTAAGAGGGATAGCCTCTGGCCAACGTGTGCACATATCGACACATGTAAGGATAAACTGATGTCCTCTGGCCGACTTGATCTTAAAAGGGCCAATAATATCTATGGCCATTTTTTGAAACGGCCGAATAGGGATGTCAGCAGCCTGGATAGGCGCAGCATGTCGTGGTCCTCTAGATTTGACCTCCTGACATACCTTGCATGATCGGCAGTAGATACGAATGTCCTTGTTGACAAAAGGCCAAAAGAAAGCCGCAAGGACTCTCGACTTCGTACGGGAAAAACCCATATGTCCAGCACATTGCGAGTCATGAGCATGTTGCAATATTTGCACTCTCATGCTCTTGGGAACAAGAATTTGCGAATGTGCCGATGTAGCCGAGTCTTGTACCATACGTACAAGTACGCCGTTTTTCATTGCTATCCAAGATTTTCTATTTGTATCCTGATTCGGATCACCTTTCTTCGCAAGAATGAAGAATTTTTTTAGAGAAGGATCTTCTTCTTGCAATTTTATGAAAGAGTCACGAGTGATAACTAAGTGACTATCTTGGCTATCAACTTCATTATTACCATCCAATAAAGTTTGGGGGGTTTGTAGAGCTTGTGCTCTTGTAACCACTGCATTGGTAGCTTGCATATTATTATCTTCCCAAGCAGCAATCTGCTGTGGGGTACACTCCCTAACTCCGTGGATACGACCAATAATAAGGTCCGCAATAGGATTAGGTAAGAGACAAGCGTGCACATCTCCAGTAAAGAAAGGAGTGGCAATGTGAATTACAGCAGTAGGATATTTCTCTAGAGTGCCACCAAATGTGACACATTTGATAACCTTTCCTGTAGCACAAGATGGATCTACAAGAGATTGTCTAACACCAATAGTGGTGCATCCGGAATCGAAAAGTAGTGAGACCGGAGTATTATTAACAAGACCCTTATGTAGGATTAAAGAACCCCTCCCGTCATGCGCAACTGCAGCAGGAAGAGCGGGAAGAGGGTGACCACAACTCAAAGTAGTTATAGTAGTCGGTTCGAATAAAGTACTGCATTGGGGGCACTTGTTTGCTCTCCCAAAGTCAAAAGCAGAACAAGTGACAGCGTCAGAGTTTTTATTATCAACACCCTGATTACAGGATCCCTGAGTTTCCTGCTGTACAGAGTTAGCCTGCTGATATCTCTTTTTTTTGTGTTGAGATCTACCGCGACTATTATTACCTCTGAAGTTATCAGAGTTATTATTATCTCTGAAGTTATTGTTGTCTCTATTGTAACTGTTATCCTGGTTCGAATTGCAGTTTCCACGACTACCATCATGTCCACATTGATGCGAACATCTATTTGTTTGGTTCTGAGGTCTTCGCGAGGAATAACCTCTATTACCATATCCTCTCTTGAAATGCCTAAAATTATTAGGTTGATAGAATCGAGGATTGTCAACTTGTCTCCAATTCTTCGAAGAAGAATCACCATGAAATTGATTCCCATGATTTTGAAAATAATTACTGTTACTCTTTCTATCAAAATTTTGTTGGAATTTACGACCAAAGTTTTGACCGTATGGTGCTGCCGAAGCAGATGGCAAACCTTCTTTCACTTTTGAGTTACTAATGGTTACGTGAGGATGCGCGGTTACATACTGGCAACAGAAATCTTCCATTTCTTTTATTGTCTTAGGTTTACGTTCATGAAGGAAAGCAAGGAAAGACTCATTGACAGAAGACATGACTTTGTCTCTAAGTATTAAGTCCATAAGTGCTTCATAAGTATGTTCCGTCTTAGACAGTTCAACCCAACGTGTAAAAGTAATGCGTATTCTTGCAATAAACTCGGAGAATTCAACTCCAGTTTCAGGCAACATGTTTTTAAATTGTAGACGATAGCCATCTTCGTTAAGCTGATATTTCTTTAACAAAGCGGCCCTGACAACCTCATAATTGTTCTTGTCAGGATCATCCACCATATTTAACATACTTAGAGCTTTACCTGTCAGTATCCCTGACAACTGATAAACATATTGTGCTTTGTCTATGTTATGAGCTTTACATGCTTGTTCAAATCTGTCCAGATAGAACGTTATGTCATTATTGGAAGGACTAAATGCTGGAAGCTTAATCTTAAAAGTGTTAGCATTAGCCTTATCACCAGATGAACCTTTATTTGCATCATTAGCATTACTCATGCTCATCAATTTCAACTTTTCCAACTCTAAAGCTAAGAGTTTTTCTTCATGCTCCATTTTTGCTTTTCTCTCATCAGCCTCTCTTTGTAACCTTCTCTCTTCAGCCTCCCTTTGTAACTTTTTCTCTTCAGCCTCAGCCTGAAGTCTCTTGTTTTCAATCTCTATTTCTAGTCTTTTATTTTCAGCCTCTTTTTCAAGTCTTTTATTTTCAGCCTCTTTTTCAAGTCTTTTATTTTCAGCCTCTTTTTCAAGTCTTTTATTTTCAGCATCTTTTTCAAGTCTTTTATTTTCAGCCTCTATTTCTCTTTCAAGTTTTTTCTCTTGAGATTCTGCTTCTCTTTTTTTGTTTTTCCATTTCCATTTGGAATCTTTTTTCATCCACCTGCATCTGCAGTTTTAAATTTTCAGCTTCTATTTTCTTTTGTTCAGTTTGTTCTTTCATTCTCTTCTCTTCCGACTTCAATGCCTTGGCATACTGAACAGTCGCAAATTCTTCTAATTTATCACCAGTCTTTCCAAGGGCTTTACCCTGCTCAATAAAGTACTCAAATGTAGACATGTTGTCTAAAATATGAGTCCAAAACCTGAAATAATTAAATAACTTATTTCAAACTCAGTGGTAACAAGTATTAAATTAAGCACTTGTATACTCAAAACTCATTAACCAAATCTCTGTGGTAAACAAGTCTATTATAAAGAACTTGTATGTCAACTGTATTGCAATATCAACAATCAACTCTTGATCCTAGGTGCACTTCCCATTCAATAGTGCACAACACTATTCATCATTTATTTATCATCAGTATAGTAGTGATAGTGCATCAGCATAATCCGTTAATTTATTACCGTAAGTGTAATCAATGACTATGTAAATACAATCACACTGTAAACATTAACAATGTAAACAATGTAAACAACAACAATGTAAACATAAACAATGTAAACAATAACAAAGATCAGAAACAATACAAAAACATTCGCAGTAATCAACTAAAAATAAAGCGGAAAGTAAAGAAATATCACAAAAAATGTGATGATATCTGCGATAGAATCAAACAAAATACATGACACTACAGTGTATAAACAAAAATGTTGTATAAAACTAAACAATAGAAAAGAGGAGACTAGCAAATACAAACAAATCAAAACAAAACTAAAGAGTGCGAAAAAATAACGAAAACAATACTAACACATGTCATCACAACTAACAAAAATAGCAACTAAAGTCGCTTTGCAAATTCCAGTATCGAAAATTTGCACACCCTACAGAAAACGCTCACGATAGACAACCTCTATGACGTGGTACAATCTAAGGGAGACACCACCCAACCGAAAACCCGCGAAATATAAACATATAAATACACAAATAACATATAAACATATAACATATAACATATAAAAATGACAAAAGAATGAGATGAAACACAGAAGACTCAGTAGAAGTATAAGGGCACGGTTTACGAACAAACAAGCCACTTAACTTATGGATATCCAATCGTAGAACAGCAGAAAAACAGATGTCAATCAACGTCCTAAAGAGTGAAGCTCCAACGATGATGGCACATCTGAACTGCTTCCACTGCTAACACGATGGTACTTGAGCTTCTGAAATACTGTATGTTGAGTTGTTACGGCACTTGACCCTCTTATCCAATGGTAAATCAATCGAAATCGGTACTTGGCCTTCTGATATAATGAATGTAGTGTTGTTACGGCACTTGTCCTTCTTATCCAAAGTAGATTACTTCAAACGGTACTTGGCCTTCTCAAGAACTCATAGCAACAACTTGTATTATCCGGCAATATCATTAACAACGCCGGGTACTGTCAAATTTCTTGCTTCAAGCAAAAAGTTGCAATTTCGATATTTTTACCGGGCAACGCCGGGTACTTTGAAAATTCTGTATGTTGATGTCTTGAAGAATGTTGAAGTGTAGATTTTGTTGAAGTGGGTAAGGGACCCCGAGTCTGCTCACCAAATCAAATCAATGTTGAGACGTGGTGGGCTTATCGAATACCTTTGGACTGGCCACCAAATATGTAGCGACTCCAAATGTTGAGTGAAGTAATATGGTGTCTTAGGTCTGGTATGCGTGTGTGAAGTAGATCATGTACAGCCAGACAGGTACAGTTCCCACAGGAACGTCACACCAAATCACGACGAATGGAGTCAATGAATCGTATAACACCTCGTGACGTTTTGATTATTTATTGTAGACGCCACAATGACGAGGTGTGTAGACATAAACAAGCAAGTACATCATAGGTACGATCAAACAGTCATTATTACAGCAACATAGTCAGTACAGCAATGGACGGTAGACGGCATCATAATAGAGATGAATCATATGCATGTCAATACATTATAAGGCTGTAATGTAGTCGGGAAAATTCTCCATCCCTTTCTATCTTAGCCAGGAGATAACAATATGTAGGAGATCAATCCACTCTCCTTGAACTGACTTCAGCAAGACGGGCACGTCTTCTGAAGTATCAATAATGTCCTCAAAAATCCTCTAGTTAACAAAGGTATCAAACCTAGATCATGTAGCAGGGCAGCAAGTAATAGTCCTTAGGACATGCATCAACCCGATGCGTTACAACGTAGCAATACGTGAGCCGAGAAACATCTCATAATGAAGACTCTTCAATGACAGGCTACGAAACAAATGTCAATCTCGAAAGATGGCGTAAGATAAAGTTATTCAAAATGCAATTACCTTGTCTTCAGGAAATACACCACATAACTCACATGCCTCCAGGCGTATTAAATCACAAGAGAAATGTCATCTCAAATAAGCGAGCAATCTATAAAGAGGACTCCATATTCCTGACAGAACAAAATAAGCATAGACGCTCTCACAGAGACGTCTTGCTCGCAAAACGAACCGTTCTCGACTGCAGGGCGGAAACCAGAACACAAAGACTTAAAACTTGGACATGCGCAGTAAAGAGCGCAATACGAATACTGTTCACACAATATATGAAGATAGAACCTCTTTCTAAGAACAACGTCGAAATCAATGCCTTATAAGGAGACCATTAGACAGCATAGCAAGTTGCCAACTATTTCTGAGAAAACCGGCCTGTCATATCCATACATGGACATGATTTAAGAGCGCTTAACAAACTTATCTGCCACCTTTTGCCAACAAGAACAGACAACTGCATACTATAAAAAGTGACTATTAATTTCACAAGGTTATTTCCCTTGCATTAGAAAAAATATATGTTGTACACAGAATACGAGAAATTCTTGTGCAACATATCGTTTTCACGTCTGTACGTAGTTTTTATATGTCACAGAATTTTGTGTACTAAGTGTTGTGTAACGTGTATGTTGTACAAGGAGAGTAAGGGCGTCTGAAAGTTAAGTAGAGTCGTAAAAGATAGGCTGGATTAGAGCAATTACTCAATCCAAGACTGCCTTTTTTTCTCTACACTATCACTTTTTCCCTACACTATCACCCCTCCTCGTGAAACAAAACTATTTCTTACACCTTCCTTTCACATAGCTGTCACTATCACCTCTGCTTGTACGGGACCATAAATATCTCAGTCCTATCTTCTCAAAATTTACGACACTGATGCTAAAATTCTTCTTTAACAAAACTGGATCATTTTTTAAATAGACACAGAAACGCATTGTTATCGTCTGCATTACGCCCAGTTCCACATGTTTTTTGTGACAATTATCCCAAGTAAATGGAACATATTTCTCTGCGGAAGTCATATTTTATACAAGTGTTCCAGTCAGATATTTTGAAATTGCTTCTGCTGCCTTATTTGGTGTATTCTGCACCTTAATTTATGTGTATGGTAAACCACCAACTTTCAAGTGAAAATACTGAATGATTATTTAAAATATTTTGCCCGTGTTGTGTTTGTTGACATCAGTTGGAACTCCATAATTAGCAACGTTGTTCTCTTGCAGTCTTTCAAAAAGTGTATCAATGAAGTGCTTTGGTGTTGGCGCATTTCTTAATCACGTAAAGCATTTTAAAGTACTGTCCACTGATTTGAAACTACTGTCATGTTCAGAGTATGGAAAGCAAAAGGACCTTCTATAACAAGAAAATTTTTCTGTTGCATCCCTGCATACATGACATTATGTTTCTCAATCTTGCTGACCACTGGCACAGCAGGCAAATTTCTTTTTTCAATTCATCTGCACACATATGTTCATATTGGCACGTAACGTAGTTTTTTTTTTTTTTTTTTTTTTTTTGGTAATAAATATATAACGTAATTAATGTTTAATTAATATTTGATTAAATATTAAAATAATGTGTAACTTGCAATAGACGATAAGGTTTTAACTGATTAAACCTAGGATCATGTTAAGGGTTGGCCTTAGTAATTTCGGGGACCAATTTGGACCATTCTAGTGGGGCCCCCTGGATTTGAGATTAGTTGGTTAAACGGTACCTCGTTTTATGTCAACATATGGTGAATAAATATAGATATTGTTTTATTTTTAAGACAATGTTATTGCATGTATTTTTGGTAGCTAATTTGAAATAATCTTTGTTCCTTAAAGTTTTTTTTTTTTAAACTAGAGGTGGAAACCCGAGTGCGTAGCCCCCTGTGAGCGCGGGGCCCCATGTGAGCGCCCCCCCCCCCCTTCCCCTCGATGGGTCAAAGTTTAAGACCTGCCGTGACCCTGTTATTATTAAAAGTGTTTTGTTTTCGTAACAGACGGTATAGAACATACAGAGCGACAATTACAAAACCTGATTTAAAACATCATGATAATCTATATAAAAGATCCAACAATATAAAATTGTCCGGGTTTGTTGAGGATTATTTGCTCGATTCAGTGACGTCGTTCGCGTAATTTGCTCTATCGCATAAAAGCTGGATTTTTCGCCATTTTTTTTTTCACAAATCCTGCCGGAGTTACAGTTTCGGCATGAAAAGCCGGACAAGTCTGGACGTATGGTAACCCTACTTTAGATTATAACCAGTAGATGAAAGAAAAACCAAAATCATGTAGTGAAGAAATTTACAACACTGGCATTTAAAAATCAGAAACAAAACAATGTAAACTTTATTTTGCACGTCCTTTTTTCACAAAATTTGTCACGAGCAAGCAAACTCTAGTACACTATATGTTTTTGATGCTCCTCTCTCATCACAACAATCATAAGTGTTCTACCTATCACGTGGAGAATATATGTACTGTATATTCTCCTTGTGACGAGACAAAAATGTGTACATTCTTCACCGTCACCTGACAAACGTGTGTATTCTCGTCACGTGACGAATATCTGTGTATTCTCCCTACCACAAGACACATATTTATAGATATATGCGTGTGTGTTCCCAGTCACATGACAAATACATGTGTATGTATGTGTGTATATGTATGTGTGTGTGTGTGTGTGTGCTGCCTGTCACGTGACTTACATATATGTCTGTTGTCAGATGAACATCGTCATCCTGCTACTAGTTATCTTGGTCCAGTACAAACATGACGTCAAGAAAGATCTGACTTTACTGACACGCTTCAAGTAAGTTTTGTCGCCTTCTCTCTTGCTTTCTCTCTTTCTCTTTCTTTCAGGTCTCTATCATCCATTCTTTCTTTGTTTCTTTTCGTCCATGTCGCTCATTCTTTCTACGTATGTTCTTTCTTTCGATCGTTTTTTTCCCCTAACTTACCAAGACTATCTTTCATTATTTATGTTTAGCCTACCTTTTGTCTGAAGGTATTATTAGGCAGGTAGGCCTAATAGCCACGACTTTCTAATATAAGGTATAGAAATGGTCCAAGTCACAACCAATCACTACAAGCACTAGAACACCCAGGTAAATGTAGCCGGCCAGACATAAAGGAAGAAATTCTAGCAATTAATACATCACTAGGGAACAGAGGATGTAGTGTGAGGCTAGTGTGGGTTCCAGTACACATAGGTATAGCTGGAAACGAGTTGGCAGATCAGAACGCCAAGAATGGAAGAATAAGTAAAAACAATATAAGAGCAGGACTGGGAAGGTCGGAGATCAAGAGCCAAGTGAAGATAACTATAAACGAGGAATGGAAGACAACATGGAAGAAAAGTAGAAAAGGCAGACACGCGTTCAAACTGCTGAAAGAACCAACAAGGACGTGTCAGGTCAGAGAAGAATTAAAGATACCATCAAACAACAAACTGTGGCATCTCCGTCTCGGTGCAGCATACTTTATGATAGGAGAACCACACTGCCAAGAATGTCAGGAAGAGAATGACATAGACCACTACCTGATCCACTGTAAAAAGTACGACAACAAAGGCTTGAATTAAAAACGTACTATAGAAATCACAATATGGACATGATAGGGGAAAAGGTCTTAAGTATAGGTGCCCCAGGAGATGTCCAATCAATACTTAAAAGATATATACATGAAACAAAGGAAAACATATAAGGTTAGTACTTCAGAAAAGACATTCAACTAAATAGAAATTAAGCAACAAGAACTAACAAATCATTTAAAAAAAAAACACAAAATAAAAAATAAAAACTTACTAACTACTTATAGGACAAGGAAAGACACCGAGGTTAAAAAAAACAAAAATACAACAACAACTCAAAAAGAACAAATACTAATACAAATTAAAACCAAGTGTAAAGGACAATAGTTATCAATATATAATACAAAAGAGAAAATAAAATGGACAAATACTAATATAAATTGAAATCAGCAACTGCTAAAGACAATAGTTACCGTATTTAAATTGAATACAAAATTAGAAAATAAAATGACACTAAATACCCCAATTATAACCAAATTTCAGGTTGAACAGGGTAGACCAAGATGGAACGAGAAGAGGCAATAACGGTCAGCTGTTAAGTGACCGCTCTCCACCCACCACCTCTTCAAAACAACAACAACAAGTCACAACCACAAGGATATCAGATTATTCCAGCGATTATCTGCAGCATTTCATTTATTTTTTTTTATACATTTTTGTTGGGTACTTTCTTGTGTGTACTTTCTTGTGTGTACTGATTGTGCACGTCTTCTCAGTGACAAAGAACCTCGTGGTCGTCACGTGGAAAATTCTGTCTTTACCTTACTGAGATTTCCCTGCTACCTATCTACTTTGACATCCATTTATAGTCGTTACCTTAGTGAGATCTCGCTACTACCTATCTACTTTGACATCCATTTATAGTCTTTACCTTAGTGAGTGTCGTAGATTTTAGATAGGAGTATTAAGACTAGGGGTGGGTCCCTTCTGAATAGGTTGGAATGAGTGATAGACACAGTGTGAGCTGGTGAGAAGCAATAGAATTTCCACACGTGAGATGATAGAATGTGATATAGAGGCTGTCTTTGAGAATCGAGATAATCTTCTCTCTCTCTCTCCTATCTTCTACGACCGCTTTTAAAGGCGTCAGACAGTCTAAACACAGATATATATATATATATTAATATATCTCTATCTACTCACGGGCACGCACATACACGTGACGACAGGTAAACACACAGACGTGGGAAAACTATAACAATGATTATACAGATAATTGGGATCGAGCTGACCAACGCACTGATTTTTTTTGTTTTTTTTGTTCAAGAGAGATATTTTAATTATCATATCAAAATTTCTCACAACACCAAAAAATTACATCAAGGAAAAACATATACAAATAGTCATAAAATTTAAGAAAATGCTACAAGGATGATAGCCCGTTAAAATCTTACTCTAGGTTTAGCCCACAGCCCCGTTAAGAGAACAGATGATGGCCCAAAGAGTTATAGATACGTAGGGTTGAGGCTAAGAGTTTTTCTACTTTTCTCGTAAATGTATGCACAGAGTTGAATAATCTGATTTAGCCTAAGAAGTAAAGAAACTCTAGCAAATAGTAACAAATTCTGCAGGTTAAACAAAAAGAATTAAGACAGTAAATGGGTGACAATCTATAACTGTAAAATAACACTCTGATCTGCGTACACTCATTCATTCAGCCATGGCTATGGGTACACAGTTATACTCACAACTTTGCTCGCTGCCTCTGGGAACATACTCAATTCTAGGACCTTCACACAGACCCGAAAATGCAGTCCTTGACCAAGAAATCCCCAGTTCCAAAAGACGTACTAAACTCTCAGGGAACGATTCCTTGGGTGTTCTAATTTTTCGAATGTCTGATTAAGTCACATAAAATATTGTCCAGGCACGAAAGTTAGCAGAGCACAATGTCATTAGCTTTGGTTTCTAGAATTTAAGGAATGTCAGATCAGTGTCTACTTTCAGGAAGTTACTATATTTGGTCACCACAGTACTAGTCAAAACTCTGTCGGAATGTTTCTGATCTTTGCTTGCCACAACGGGCTGAATTGTACTGAAGAGTTATTCTGGAAGAATTAATTCTGGCGCGAAGGCCTCTTACTTCATTTAACTGTTACAGTTCAGGTAATGAAAGTGATTTGTTTCTTCCCAAATAAAGTTCACGTACTAGAACGCTGGTAAAGTTGGGTACCACCGTTTCACTATATATAAAAGAAAGAACACATATCAAATAATTTTACAATATGTACCCACTATAACTTACATTATTAAACCGCAAGTGTACTGCTTGACTTATCATTAAATCTTCCCGTAAAATAAGTTATATTAAATAAATCAAACATCCTGAATTAAAAATACATACGTATTTCGTCAACACTCAATGATGTATCTAGCGTTATAAGTTTAGTTTTAAAATATTCTCGACTGAGTATTAGCCGTTAAATTAAATTCCTTATAGCGACTAGTTTTAGTAAGCTAAAGATATAATTTATTATGTATTTCCACTGAAAACACGTCACTAGAAATTAATACAGACTATATAAATTTGGCACTCTGCGCAAAATCTAACTAGTGAACTATGAAATAAGCGACTTAACACTTTATCATTTCACAAATACTAGATATAATATATATTACCTCACACAGAACTACAGGTAGTCGCACAACTTAAGAATTATATGCTGAATATTTAAGGAAGTCTAGAAGTTCGACAAATTGCCGAAACAAAACTGAGAAACTTCGCTAACAGCTATTCTGTTTCGAACAACCTGTCTACTGCGAATATAGGAGCGAGAATGAAATTAAAGTTTCAAACTCGGGCCAATATCTTAAAATCAGACAAAGGGCCCCAACTTATTTCGCCAAGCGAAATTATCTCCCCTACTCCCAACATTTACGTCAGCTTAACGCGTGACGTAACTGCCACCAGTGACCGAGAAATGCGCGTGACAGTTGCAAATCTCAGACAACCGTCTACAACTGCGTCGTACAGATGCCGGGTTTGACACCTTAAGCTAGTGACAGGTGAACAAAATGGTAGACCAAAAGTCTGCTCTATGTCCAGCGAAACGAATTTCTCACACCTTCACGTCTTACCTGCGCGACTGACATCTGATGCAATAAGGTTACTAGTCAGTATGAGAAAGAAAAACGATGATGGGAAAGAAATATATTTTTCGCAACGAGTGATGCGAAAAAATACAGGAAAAACAAGTACGGAAAGATAATAAAATGAAAGGATTAGGGTGAGAGAATAGGAAGAAGATGTAGGTAATTTAATGATATAAAGACCCACGTGACAGTGAGATCTCCCTTCTACCGATCTACTTTGACATCCATTTATAGTCTTTACCTTAGTGAGATCTTCCTACTACCTATCTACTTTGACATCCATTTATAGTCTTTAACTTAGTGAGATCTCCCTACTACCTATCTACTTTGACATCCATTTATAGTCTTTACCTTAGTGAGATCTCCCTACTACCTATCTACTTTGACATCCATTTATAGTCTTTACCTTAGTGAGATCTCCCTACTGCCTATCTACTTTGACATCCATTTATAGTCTTTACCTTAGTGAGATCTCCCTACTACCAATCTACTTTGGCATCCATTTATAGTCTTTACCTTAGTGAGATCTCCCTACTACCTATCTACTTTGACATCCATTTATAGTCTTTACCTTAGTGAGATCTCCCTACTGCCTATCTACTTTGACATCTATTTATAGTCTTTACCTTAGTGAGATCTCCCTACTGCCTGTCTACTTTGACATCCATTTATAGTCTTTACCTTAGTGAGATCTCCATACTACCTATCTACTTTGACATCCATTTATAGTCTTTACCTTAGTGAGATCTCCCTACTACCTATCTACTTTGACATCCATTTATAGTCTTTACCTTAGTCAGACGTCCTTACTACCTATCTACTTTGACATCCATTTATAGTCTTTACCTTAGTCAGACATCCTTACTACCTATCTACTTTGACATCCATTTATAGTCTTTACCTTAGTGAGTGTCGTAGATTTTAGATAGGAGTATTAAGACTAGGGGTGGGTCCCTTCTGAATAGGTTGGAATGAGTGATAGACACAGTGTGAGCTGGTGAGAAGCAATAGAATTTCCACACGTGAGATGATAGAATGTGATATAGAGGCTGTTTTTGAGAATCGAGATAATCTTCTCTCTCTCTCTCCTATCTTCTACGACCGCTTTTAAAGGCGTCAGACAGTCTAAACACAGATATATATATATATATTAATATATCTCTATCTACTCACGGGCACGCACATACACGTGACGACAGGTAAACACACAGACGTGGGAAAACTATAACAATGATTATACAGATAATTGGGATCGAGCTGACCAACGCACTGATTTTTTTTGTTTTTTTTGTTCAAGAGAGATATTTTAATTATCATATCAAAATTTCTCACAACACCAAAAAATTACATCAAGGAAAAACATATACAAATAGTCATAAAATTTAAGAAAATGCTACAAGGATGATAGCCCGTTAAAATCTTACTCTAGGTTTAGCCCACAGCCCCGTTAAGAGAACAGATGATGGCCCAAAGAGTTATAGATACGTAGGGTTGAGGCTAAGAGTTTTTCTTCTTTTCTCGTAAATGTATGCACAGAGTTGAATAATCTGATTTAGCCTAAGAAGTAAAGAAACTCTAGCAAATAGTAACAAATTCTGCAGGTTAAACAAAAAGAATTAAGACAGTAAATGGGTGACAATCTATAACTGTAAAATAACACTCTGATCTGCGTACACTCATTCATTCAGCCATGGCTATGGGTACACAGTTATACTCACAACTTTGCTCGCTGCCTCTGGGAACATACTCAATTCTAGGACCTTCACACAGACCCGAAAATGCAGTCCTTGACCAAGAAATCCCCAGTTCCAAAAGACGTACTAAACTCTCAGGGAACGATTCCTTGGGTGTTCTAATTTTTCGAATGTCTGATTAAGTCACATAAAATATTGTCCAGGCACGAAAGTTAGCAGAGCACAATGTCATTAGCTTTGGTTTCTAGAATTTAAGGAATGTCAGATCAGTGTCTACTTTCAGGAAGTTACTATATTTGGTCACCACAGTACTAGTCAAAACTCTGTCGGAATGTTTCTGATCTTTGCTTGCCACAACGGGCTGAATTGTACTGAAGAGTTATTCTGGAAGAATTAATTCTGGCGCGAAGGCCTCTTACTTCATTTAACTGTTACAGTTCAGGTAATGAAAGTGATTTGTTTCTTCCCAAATAAAGTTCACGTACTAGAACGCTGGTAAAGTTGGGTACCACCGTTTCACTATATAAAAGAAAGAACACATATCAAATAATTTTACAATATGTACCCACTATAACTTACATTATTAAACCGCAAGTGTACTGCTTGACTTATCATTAAATCTTCCCGTAAAATAAGTTATATTAAATAAATCAAACATCCTGAATTAGAAAATACATACGTATTTCGTCAACACTCAATGATGTATCTAGCGTTATAAGTTTAGTTTTAAAATATTCTCGACTGAGTATTAGCCGTTAAATTAAATTCCTTATAGCTACTAGTTTTAGTAAGCTAAAGATATAATTTATTATGTATTTCCACTGAAACACGTCACTAGAAATTAATACAGACTATATAAATTTGGCACTCTGCGCAAAATCTAACTAGTGAACTATGAAATAAGCGACTTAACACTTTATCATTTCACAAATACTAGATATAATATATATTACCTCACACAGAACTACAGGTAGTCGCACAACTTAAGAATTATATGCTGAATATTTAAGGAAGTCTAGAAGTTCGACAAATTGCCGAAACAAAACTGAGAAACTTCGCTAACAGCTATTCTGTTTCGAACAACCTGTCTACTGCGAATATAGGAGCGAGAATGAAATTAAAGTTTCAAACTCGGGCCAATATCTTAAAATCAGACAAAGGGCCCCAACTTATTTCGCCAAGCGAAATTATCTCCCCTACTCCCAACATTTACGTCAGCTTAACGCGTGACGTAACTGCCACCAGTGACCGAGAAATGCGCGTGACAGTTGCAAATCTCAGACAACCGTCTACAACTGCGTCGTACAGATGCCGGGTTTGACACCTTAAGCTAGTGACAGGTGAACAAAATGGTAGACCAAAAGTCTGCTCTATGTCCAGCGAAACGAATTTCTCACACCTTCACGTCTTACCTGCGCGACTGACATCTGATGCAATAAGGTTACTAGTCAGTATGAGAAAGAAAAACGATGATGGGAAAGAAATATATTTTTCGCAACGAGTGATGCGAAAAAATACAGGAAAAACAAGTACGGAAAGATAATAAAATGAAAGGATTAGGGTGAGAGAATAGGAAGAAGATGTAGGTAATTTAATGATATAAAGACCCACGTGACAGTGAGATCTCCCTTCTACCGATCTACTTTGACATCCATTTATAGTCTTTACCTTAGTGAGATCTTCCTACTACCTATCTACTTTGACATCCATTTATAGTCTTTAACTTAGTGAGATCTCCCTACTACCTATCTACTTTGACATCCATTTATAGTCTTTACCTTAGTGAGATCTCCCTACTACCTATCTACTTTGACATCCATTTATAGTCTTTACCTTAGTGAGATCTCCCTACTGCCTATCTACTTTGACATCCATTTATAGTCTTTACCTTAGTGAGATCTCCCTACTACCAATCTACTTTGGCATCCATTTATAGTCTTTACCTTAGTGAGATCTCCCTACTACCTATCTACTTTGACATCCATTTATAGTCTTTACCTTAGTGAGATCTCCCTACTGCCTATCTACTTTGACATCTATTTATAGTCTTTACCTTAGTGAGATCTCCCTACTGCCTGTCTACTTTGACATCCATTTATAGTCTTTACCTTAGTGAGATCTCCATACTACCTATCTACTTTGACATCCATTTATAGTCTTTACCTTAGTGAGATCTCCCTACTACCTATCTACTTTGACATCCATTTATAGTCTTTACCTTAGTCAGACGTCCTTACTACCTATCTACTTTGACATCCATTTATAGTCTTTACCTTAGTCAGACATCCTTACTACCTATCTACTTTGACATCCATTTATAGTCTTTACCTTAGTCAGACGTCCTTACTACCTGTCGGCTTTCACCTCAGAGTTTTTTGTCTATCTTAGTCAGACTTCCCTACCACCTGTTTCATGTCTTTACCTTACCATAGAGCCTAACCTATTACCTGTCTACTTTGACATCTCACAGTTTCATGTCTTTACCTTAGACTTCCCTACTACCTGTCTACTTTGACATCTCACAGTTTCATGTTTTTAATCTTACCACGTCTTTACCTTTCTTTTTCTGTCTTTATTTCTGCCTTTCTTTTGTTCGCACCCGCACCCCCCACCCCGTATGTACGATAATGCATAGTTGTATATCGTGGCAAAGAAAACAGTTAAGATGAGAATAGGTGACCAAAGCGAGAGACTGAGTGCTGTAGTGAGACGACCAGCTACATCAATCAATTAACTCTTGGAGACAGGCAAGCATGTGAACACTGCGAGACTTGAGTATCGTTGTATCGTTGTCGTAACAAGATCATAATATACCACCACAAGAACAATTTGAGTACCGTTGATTTGGTATTATTGTGCCTGTTTTTCATTCATCCAGGAATGCCATGTCTACAATTGTGGTCCAGCTGCCAGTTTCCAACATTACCTGGCTGCTTGGCCTGGTTCCAGCCACCTACACAGCTTTCCAGTATTTGTTTGTCATTATCAACGCCTCCCAGGTTCGCTTGTTTGTCTGCGCGTGCTGTGTTCTTGTATGACCTACTTGGCATGGTTCCAGTCACGTACATTGTTGTCCAATCTTTTCATTGTAAATAATTGTAAAGTTTAACTTGGCTATCTGAACATGGCATGTTCTGGTTATACTTCTTGCTTGTCCAAGCGGTTTCCTTTTTCTGGGTTTGGTATAAGTTAAAAACCTTTTTTTTTTTTAAATTGCATTCCTGGGGAATACATTATGAGAACATGTACGATTGACAAAAAAAAAAAAAGAAACAAAAGTTTATAAAGTGAGAAAATAAAACAGCGGTATGGCCATAAAGTTGTGGAAAGACATGATCAGCTTTGCCAGTTGGCACTTGAAGAAGTAGAATCTTAATGTTGTACAAACCTAGAACATGAATTGTTTTCCTAGCTCCCATACCTGACAAAGACGATGTGGTCAGTACATTGGCCTATTTGTATGGCGCACCTATTGTACAACACGTGTTACCTATTCTCATAAATGTAAATACACTGCTCATATTTGATTCTGACGAATGGCGTCCTCATGCGCTAGTTATGTATGTCACATTGTATAAGTTTCATTCTCACATGCACTGTCCTCAACATGTTTACAATTGTCATTTGCTACACTTCATCATCATCCACGTCAACAACAGCTACAAAATCATTTTCTGTTGTCAGGGGATGGTAATCTTCGCCTGTCACATGATGTGTAGTAACCAAATCCGGGGACTCCTGAAGACACATTTGAGGGGTGGGGTGGGACCAGACGGTCCCAAGCATGGAGAGATGGACATTTCCAAGAGTGACAGCACTGGCAACACTCAGTCCCTGGAGATGGATGTGGTCGGGGAAGGACTTAAAACCATCACGGCGTCCAACAAACGAGATTCGTAAGCACCAACAAACTTACGTCAGAAATCCTAAAATGAGCATGGCAATTCTAAGTAGCAGGAACTGGGTGGGGGTGGGGAAGACTTTCAATAATGCATTTTTTATTGGTGTTGTTGTTGTTTTTGTTGTTGTTGATTGAAAAAAATTTACTCGATTATACTGTTATTGTTATTGATATACTGTACTGGAATATATAATACGTTGGACCTGGTCAGTAAACAAAATGTAATACAGTTACGGTTCAGTTGTGGTTCATGTACCCGTATTTTAATTTGTGTTGTAGGGCAAAAATTAATTAATGTGTCCCTCGAGTTTGGTGATCTGTCCTGTCGGCAGCCACACAAACATTCCATCTGTTGTCAGGTCTCTCCAGTTACTCTAAGACAGTGGTCGGCAACCCAGGAGCTTTAGTGATCTACTTTAGTAACACTGGGCCCTCTAAAGATCTACTATATATATGTGTGTGTGTGTGTGGGGGGGGTGTATGTGTGATTTTAAGCGGGGGGTGGAGGGAGTCGATGGACTTCACAAAGAAAAGATCGTGTTCCTATCTCATACAGTTCACGAATATATTTTAGTAGCTAGACTTCACAAAGAAAAGATCGTGTTCCTATCTCATACAGTTCACGAATATATTTTAGTAGCTAGACTTCACAAAGAAAATATCGTGGAGTTCACGAATATATTTTAGTAGCTAGACTTCACAAAGAAAAGATCGTGTTCCTATCTCATACAGTTCACGAATATATTTTAGTAGCTAGACTTCACAAAGAAAAGATCGTGTTCCTATCTCATACAGTTCACGAATATATTTTAGTAGCTAGACTTCACAAAGAAAAGATCGTGTTCCTATCTCATACAGCGAATATATTTTAGTAGCTAGCTCGAGAATTTTCATTTGGAATGCGGAAAAAGTACTTTTGATCCTGAGGTTCACGAATATATTTTAGTAAATGACCACAAAGGAGAGGTCTTGTCCTATCTATTTCCGAATATATTTTTCACAAAGAAAAAATGCCATGTTCCTATCCCCCCCCCCCCCCCCCCCCCCCCCCGAGTTCCCCTCCCTAAAGATCTACCATTTGGAATGCGGAAAAAGTACTTTTGATCCTGAGGGCACCGCGATTTTAAATGCCAGAGGGAGAGGTCTTGTCCGATATTTCCCTATTTTAAAATGCCACCCCCCCCCCCCCCCCGATTTATATATATAAAGATCTACCAAATATATCTATATCTATAAAATATATATATATATATATATATATATATATATATATATATATATATATATATATATATATATATATAACAAATAAAACAGTATTGAATCAGCTTCTACCGGTAGATGCCGACCCCTGCTCTAAGATGTTTAAAAAAAGCTAGTCCATCGCAGAAAATTCCACAGGGAAGTGAGACTTCACCATTACTGGGTCTAAGTGAGACTTCACCATTACTGGGTCTAAGTGAGACTTTACCATTACTGGGTCTAAGTGAGACTTCACCATTACTGGGTCTAAGTGAGACTTCACCATTACTGGGTCTAAGTGAGACTTCACCATTATTGGGTCTAAGTGAGACTTCACCATTACTGGGTCTAAGTGAGACTTCACCATTACGGGGTCTAAGTGAGACTTCACCATTACTGGGTCTAAGTGAGACTTCACCATTACTGGGTCTAAGTGAGACTTCACCATTACTGGGTCTAAGTGAGACTTCACCATTACTGGGTCTAAGTGAGACTTCACCATTACTGGGTCTAAGTGAGACTTCACCATTACTGGGTCTAAGTGAGACTTCACCATTACTGGGTCTAAGTGAGACTTCACCATTACTGGGTCTAAGTGAGACTTCACCATTACTGGGTCTAAGTGAGACTTCACCATTACTGGATCTAAGTGAGACTTCACCATTACTGGGTCTAAGTGAGACTTCACCATTACTGGGTCTAAGTGAGACTTCACCATTACTGGGTCTAAGTGAGACTTCACCATTACTGGGTCTAAGTGAGACTTCACCATTACTGGGTCTAAGTGAGACTTCATCATTACTGGGTCTAAGTGAGACTTCACCATTAGTGGGTCTATCTTGTTGAGGTGTGGTGACCAGTTTCATTCTTCACTTCCTGTTGCCTTCCTCAAGTCAAGAGCAGAGTCAAGTACCCATTTACAGCTGGGTAAATTGGAGCATGAAACTATCAGGCTTTGATCTCGGAACACAGTAACTGTTATGTGTCGTAAATTTTAGATAGGTATTAAAGATAGATTTGATCCCGTCTGAATAGAACAAGCAAAGTGGTCAATAAGTGAGAAATAAGGTAAAAGAAATAGATGTCACTAGTGAATAGTTTAAGGGTAGAATCTGTCCCTGGATTGAGAAGATACTCTAGTCCAGCCTATCTTTACGACTGTAATTTGTTAACAGACAGTCCTGCACTCCATACATGGAATATATATGTTTAACCACTCACACACACACACAGTTATGTGACAGCAAGACACACAAACGTGAAAACTATGGTAAATGGAGATTGGATATGGGCTAGGCTGACCAACACAATTAATTAAGTTTTGTTTACTTTATTATCATTTAAACTCTCACAACATCAAACATGTAGAAAATCAATAAAATCATAGGTTACAGAATTATGAAAATGACCCCATAAGTGTCCTACCCTCTTGTTGAGAAAAGAGCCAGCAAGAAACTTAATAACCCTAAAAAATCAAAGAGTAACACTAGGGTATAGAAATAGACAGTATAGCAAAGAACACAGTTCCTAGTAAAGCTATCCCGTAAAATAACAGTAATTGCAAAGAAAATAAAGGATGGTACAGTTTCCGTAACTAGAACATATTTCCTCTCACTCATTCATGCGTGGCCACATCAATCACACTTTACTTACTACTGGGCCAATAACCTCTTGAACTTAACACCTATGTGCAGTTAGCATAATCCAGTGTTGAGCTTCTCCGAAGTGAGCCCCAGTTCCTCCCCGAATAAGTCATTTTCGTAAGGGGGAACGCCTACTTTGGTGGTGCTTATTGGATATGATAATGTCACATCAGATAGTTCATGTAGCAAAATATAAACCGCGATCTAGTGTTCACAGTAGACGGTACTTCCAATAGTTAAAAGAAACATCTGGTCGGTAAACTGTTAGTTAAAAAATATAATAATGATGGTATATCCTATCGGCTTTTCTCTCCTAGGTTGAGTGCCGATTATGAACCAATGTATTCTCTTGGATAGATTCGCTTGGAAAACACAAGTGTCAGTAGTCATATATATATATATATATATATATATTTGGCCACAGCGGGCTGATACAATTGAATGCAAAAAATCTGGGTATTTTATATGTCCAGTTATACTTATTCTTATAGTTAATATGTTTGGACTCTCTTTCTCTAGATGAAGCAAGAGGACCGAACAGGTCAACCTCGAAGACCCGATTTTAAATAAGAATGTTACTAGTACTATTAGACCGCTAGCAGCTGGTTTGTGATCAGTACTAGATTTGGAAGAAAACAAAACATTTAACTACAATATCAATATTCTATCATATCACTCGTAAGGTTAAGATCTCTTATCCTCTCCGTCATTTAATTAAATTAAAAGGCACACGTGATAAACTGACTTTGGGAAGACGGAGTATTTATACAGAAATGCTGCTATTTCACCAACTGGTGTGATAAGTCGCGCCTGCGGCCATATCAGGAAAATCAACTCGTTCGACTTTCGAGATAAAGAATTTTGCTCACCGAAACCGACCAAAAACACAGACAGTTTCCGTGCGAACGGGCTTTCTTTGATTTTCGTCCACTGCCGTAGTTCAAAATACTTCCACGGTACGGTGATAATGTTATCGCCCTGTTTATTTAACTTAAGTCCCCTGAAACGTTGAACATCAAACAGTTACGTCGGGAACTCTCTGCTCGCGTTTCCCCCTGATCAAAGAAGCCGCTTTTATCTCTACGCGCACGTCTGCCTGTTCAACAATTATGATTGCCAAATCAGCTAGTGTGATAATTGAGATAAGCGAATCATGGCTCTTGCTGACTGTTATCTAGCCTGTCGAACATAGGTAAACGAATTGTCAGCGCAGGTAAACAGAAAACTAGCCGTGGCTTCAAAATATGCGTTGCAAAACGTAAATACTAATGAGGAAACAAGGTAGATGGATTTCTGAGGATCTGTTTACGTTTCCACGTCACACGATGCAAGAGGAAAGCGCTCTGACTGCACAGCCAATCATGCATTTTCTATAAGATTATAGTACAAACATTCCAACTGTTCTGAGGTTTATGAAGTTAATATAAGATTACAGCACAAACATTCCAACTGTTGTCAGGTTTTTTAATTTACTTTAAGATTGCAGCACAAACATTCTAACTGTTGTCAAGTTTATGAATTTACTTTAAGATTACAGCACAAACATTCCAACTGTTGTCAGGTTTATGAATTTACTTTAAGATTACAGCACAAACATTCCAACTGTTGTCAGGTTTATGAATTTACTTTAAGATTACAGCACAAACATTCCAACTGTTGTCAGGTTTGTGAATTTACTTTAAGATTACAGCACAAACATTCAACTGTTGCCAAGTTTATGAATTTACTTTAAGATTACAGCACAAACATTCCAACAGTTGTGAGGTTTATGAATTTACTTTAAGATTACAGCACAAACATTCCAACTGTTGTCAGGTTTGTGAATTTACTTTAAGATTACAGCACAAACATTCCAACTGTTGTCAGCTTTATGAAGACACTTTAAGATTACAGCACAAACATTCCAACTGTTGTCAGGTTTATGAAGTTACTATAAGATTAAAGCACAAACATTCCAAATGTTGTCAGGTTTATGAATTTACTTTAAGATTACAGCACAAACATTCCAACTGTTGTCAGGTTTGTGAATTTACTTTAAGATTACAGCACAAACATTCCAACTGTTGTCAGCTTTATGAAGTTACTTTAAGATTACAGCACAAACATTTCAACTGTTGTCAGCTTTATGAAGTTACTTAAAGATTACAGCACAAACATTCCAAATGTTGTCAGGTTTATGAATTTACTTTAAGATTACAGCACAAACATTCCAACTGTTGTCAGGTTTATGAATTTACTTTAAGATTACAGCACAAACATTCCAACTGTTGTCAGGTTTATGAATTTACTTTAAGATTACAGCACAAACATTCCAACTGTTGTCAGGTTTATGAAATTACTATAAGATTGTAGCACAAATATTCCAACTGTTGTCAGGTTTATGAAGTTACTATAAGATTGTAGCACAAATATTCCAACTGTTGTCAGGTTTATGAAGTTACTATAAGATTGCAGCACAAACATTCCAACTGTTGTCAGGTTTATGAAGTTACTATAAGATTGTAGCACAAATATTCCAACTGTTGTCAGGTTTATGAAGTTACTATAAGATTGCAGCACAAATATTCCAACTGTTGTCAGGTTTATGAAGTTACTATAAGATTGCAGCACAAATATTCCAACTGTTGTCAGGTTTATGAAGTTACTATAAGATTACAGCACAAACATTCCAACTGTTGTCAGGTTTATGAATTTACTTTAAGATTACAGCACAAACATTCCAACTGTTGTCAGGTTTATGAATTTACTTTAAGATTACAGCAAAAACATTCCAACTGTTGTCAGGTTTATGAAGTTACTATAAGATTGCAGCACAAATATTCCAACTGTTGTCAGGTTTATGAAGTTATTATAAGATTACAGCACAAATATTCCAACTGTTGTCAGGTTTTCTCAAGTAATGGTGAGAGTTGTAACGCTATACCAGCCCCTACACTATAAAAAGTCAAGCCAGTCCTATAGTAGATATTGCTGTAGGGGAGTGAAGTGTTAGAGACTACAGCTTTTTTATGAGGTCTAGTGATCAATTCCCTTCCTCGCTGCCTTTTCCTTCCTTAACTAAAGAGTAGAGTCAAGTATCCATTTACTGCTGGGTAGACTGAAGCATGACGCTACTAGATTTTGATCCCAGAACCCATTAACTGTGTCTCGAAAGGAAAACGCTGTAACCACTTAGCGAATCGGACACTCCCTTAAACTATGCACTTTTTTTCTACCTGTTCTAGAACTGCTAAGAAAACGATGTAACCACTTAACCAATTGGAAACGCCTTTAAACCATACACTTTTTTCTGCTTGTTCTAGAATTGCTAGGAAAACGCTAAAACCACTTTGCCAATCTTAAACTATACAATGATAGGAAACTCTATACAGAGCGATACAACAGGAGGCAATCTGATCATCAGAAGCAGTCCCCCCGTCGAACAAGTGTTTCGGCCATGTACTCCTTTACACTCTAAGGGATCGGGCCCACCTGGGTCATGACTTCCAAGTGTCTCCGCCTCCTGTTGTCTTATGTAGAACATGAACCCACTCCACCTTGGTTGCAGCTTTAAAATCCACAATTCTGCCAGGCGGAGGCAATTGTGAAAGTAACCCTTATGCTGAAAACAAATTATTGTGCCACAGCACACCACGACTAGGGACATACACTGACCCAACTGCGCAAAGCCAACGAGGCTTGAAGCCACTGCACGCTTGTAACTGAAATCGACTTGCACCCGACACCTCATATAATAAACGGCGCGTGTTACCTGTAAGCCACCGTCCCTTCACCAATACAACGAAAAACTCAATGTATTGCGGACTTAGAAAAATTTCCACTTTCCGGATGTTTCCTGTAACGCAGGTGGGGATAGAGTTTACTGTCCCGAGTTCCATAGCCCATTGTGGTTGTTCCACAGCCAGCATGATGCCTTTTCCGCAGTTTCACTAAGCCTCTTCAGTGCCCTTGTTCTCGACTGTCCCCTCAGCCCCAACAGTTTCAATAAATCATACACTGATGCAGCCACAAGCCCTCTTGCGCACACCTCAACAGCCTTGACCCTTGCAGTGAACCCATCGTGTCTCAGATCCGCGGCCAAATCACTATACTTGGCCGCTTTGAACAAATGTTGCTCTTCCAATCTGGATTCAAATGGCACGGACAGTTCAATAAATATAACCTGGTGCGATGATGAAGAATGCAGCACTATATCCGACCGTCTTCGAGATTTCCTGATACTCTCTGGATACGCCCCTCGTCCAGGTAGGTCTACCGCAATCTCCCAGTCATGTGCACAGTCAAGGAGAGATGGTACACTGCTACTTGATTTACTCGGTTTTGGGTGTGCTGACTTTCCTGCTCTCAGGAAGTATGTGTTTGTGGTGTTCGGCCTGACAATGCTATTCGCCTTCATCCTTGCCAGATCTATTGTCGCAGCCAGCTCATTTAGCACTTTGTTGTGGCGCCATGTGTATCGCCCTTGCCCTAATGACACATTGCAAGCTGAGAACACGTGTTCAAGTGTCTGCCTCCCATGGCACAGGGGGCACTGCTCATCATCCGACTTTCCCCATTTCACAAGGTTGGTGGCCGATGGCAGCAGGTCATACATTGATCTAACAACGAAGCTGAGCCTAAGAGGTGCCATATGCCATATATCATTCCATGTCAAGGACCTCTGCATGGCTCCTTTCCATGTAGTCCATTGGTCTTGTTGGGCTTGCTGCACTGCTTTTTGCAACCTCTTATCATTCTCAGTTCCTCGTATCTCCTGAACTACCATGTCTCTACGCTCCCTGCTTGATGCCTTGGACCACCAGCGCATGTCTCCATGACCAAATCCCCGTCTATTCGTTTGTGTGTATCCGATTACCTCCCTCAACTTGAGCGACTCTTGGGCAGCAACAACAGCTTCTTCCACTCTCCACTTCCTTCCCGTTTTCAGTGTGGGCTGAATAGACTCCACATCATCTGCTGACTCGCGTAGCATCATTGCAAGCCTTGCCTTTCCAACTTTGTACTCCTCAACAACTGACTTGAAAGGAAGCAGAAGTTTTGACTTTTTGCAGTACAGTGCTACATCTGACAGACCTGGTGGTACGCCTGGCCATTTCCTCGTGAACTTGTTGACCTTCTTCTCTATAGCTTCCACTGTACTTGTGCTTATTTCATATATAAGCAGTGGCCACAGCAACTTAGGTATCAACATGAACTGGAGGCACCACAGTTTGAATTTTCCTAGGAGTCTGCTTTGGTCTATGATCTGTAGCCAACTGTCTGCCATTTCTATTGTCTGTTGCACTGCCTTCGAGTCTTTTAATGAGGCATCGTACACCCTGCCAAGACTTTTAACAGGTTCCTCAATGACAGTATGGATTCTTTGGTTGGAAACCACGAATATGACCTCTGCTATCTTCCGTTTCCTGACTGACAGGCTTCTCGACTTCTTGGGTTTGAAGCTCATTCTGCACCAGCTGACTAGTTCATCCAGGCGTGCTAACATCCTCCGGGCCTGATGTTCATCTGATGTCAGAATAGTTGTGTCATCCATGAATGCTTTGAGCGGTGGCATGTGACACATTCCACTGAGCTTTGGACCTATAGCCATTCCTTCAGCCGCACTGAGGATTACCTGCATAGCCATCGCAAATAGTATCGGAGAGATGGTACATCCCATCGCAATTCCAACTTCAAGGCCAATCCACTTCGTTGTGTACTCTCTGGTTGAAAATCTGACAGAGAACCCTGCGAAATACAGCTTCAACATTGCTGTAATCTCTTGTGGAACATGAACGAACGAACGAACTTCATTTTCAAAGGGTTGAGAATTGTGCACGCAGGCCCGTCTGACATTCTGCCCTTCCTTTCTCTCGTCTTTTATACTGATTTCATTTATTCTCACATGCATTTTACCCATCAATGTAAAGTAATTCAACGTTGTAAAGGTAAAATAATAGCATACTCACATCCACAGAGTCTAATCATAAACATGAAATAAAATATATTGAAAAGTACAAACATCATCATTAAACCTACATTCGATATTATATCATTTGTTTGGAAAAATAATCACATTAGGTGGGCAGATAATCAGAACTCATAAAGTATTCGAAAAGTCTACGATTGTATGAACAGGGACTGAGGTTGTTGTGTTTTAGATAATGTGGAAGATAGTTCCAAAGATGAGCAGCAGAGTAAGCTAAGCTTTTCTTGAATAAGTCAAGCCTAGGCTTGGGCACTTGTATTTTGTTAAGGCGTTGACTGCGTCTTTCATTGTATTTGAACATTGGCCACAGATATGCTGGAGCCTTCTGTGACAGGATTTTGTGAACAAATTTAGCTTTGTTGAACAGAAAGCGCTTTCTTAGAGGCAGTATTTTGAGATCTTAATATAGATCTACACACTGTGTTTGGCAGTTGTCAGAAACTAGACGCACTGCACGCTTTTGTAGTGAATGGAGTCTTTTAGTGTTGGACATAGAACGACCATCCCAGATTGTGGAGCAATAGTCAAGGTTTGTTTGTATGTGAGATATGTAGACCAATTTTCGTGCATCTTCATCTAGGAAATGTTTGATTTTAGCTAACTGGTAAACTTTCTGTGCCGTTTGCTTGGTCAGTGCATGTACATGTGAGTTCCAATTTAGATGCTGGTCAACGACTATTCCTAGAGTTTTATGTTCATTAACGTTTTCAATTGGTTAGGTACCAATATAGATCTGAAGTGTTGTTTTCTCTGAATTTTGTAATTTGTGTCTAGTTGATTTAACATGCACTTTGTTTTAATTATATTTATTAGCATGCGATTTCCGATGCTCCACTTAATCAGATTGTCTGTATCTTTTTGTAACGATAGTTCGAGTGTGTTGCAACTTGTATCACTTGTGTAGACAGTACAGTCATCAGCAAATAGGTCACAGGATGCGTGCTTGACGTGTAGTGGAAGGTCATTAATGTATATGGCAAAAAGTTATCTTCCCTACCAGTCATTTCTGACCAAAGGAGCGTACCTCCCGAAATAACTTTCGGTGGCACGAGGTTGGGCAATTTTAGATCAAGCTGTTGCCCATGCAGCATGACCCGGCCTGGATACCAGAGGAACGGACTAGCCGATACAGTCTGATACCAGTAGCAACCGCCTAGTCACTAGTAGGATACGGAACTTGCCCTCCAATTCATCTTCCCTTTTAGTCATTTCTGACTGTATAAGGGATACAGACACCTCGAGAGCAGAGGGTCTGGGTGCCGGACATTCTACGTCCCCGAGTCATTGCTGACCAAATAAGGGGACGCAGACGCCTCGAGACCCGTAGGTCTGAGGAAAATGCCGGACTGCACGAGCGCTATCTGGAAACGGACACATCTCTCTGTCTCGATTTCTGATACTGGGAGGGCTCGAAGAAGGCACCACACACAGTCGTTAGAGACAGAAGTTCGCCAGGTAAGCATGTATTAGCTCTAGAATATGGCAAAAAGTAGAGGCCCAGGAATAGAGCCCTGAGGAACGCCGGTATTTATTACGGTTGGGGTTGAGCAAGAGTTATTGTAAGAAACTACACGTTTTCTGTCTGACAGGAATGATTTAATTATCGTCACTAGTTGAAGGTTTACTTTTGATGTTTCTAGTTTTCTAATTAAAATAGCGTGATCTATCATATCAAACGCTTTTTTAAAGTCTACAAAAACTGCCCCACATATGTTATCGTTATTAGTATTTAAGTGCCAGTTGTCAATCATCTTAGTTAGAGCTGTGTGACATGAATGTTTAGGTCTAAACCCCGACTGACTATCAATTAGCAAGCCGTTGTTAACTAGGTGTTGTAGTGTTATTTTATGTATGTGTTTTTCTAGTGGTTTTGATAGCGATGATATTAAGGATATTGGCCTATAGTTACCAAGGTTATTATTGTCGGAAGAGCCAGGTTTTAAGAGAGGATATACCTTAGCGACTTTAAAGTGCCACGGAAAGTAACTCCGTGCGATACATTGATTGTATATGTATGTAAGCGAATCACTAATAGCTGGAGCCGCATAACGCAGAATTCGATTACTGACTCCGTCAAGTCCTGATGAGTTATTATCTTTAAAGCCTAGAAGATAGTTATACACGTCATCAACTGTAATAAACGGAATGTTGGATGGGATTGTGTTGGTACATGATACATTTCTAGGACCTGCCACAACATCTGGTGTGGAACGGATCCATAAGCATTTGCTAGATCCAACCAGGTTACATGGAGGTTTATTCTGTCAGACTTTGCCTTTTAAATTGCTTTCCAGATCATTGTGGCATGCTCTAGACATCCTGGTGTACCTGGGATACCTCCTTTCTGAATGGTAGTGTCAATGTACCCATTTGCCAGGAGGTACGTAGTGAGCCTTTTCGCCGTCACTGAGAAGAATATCTTCCCTTCCACATTAAGTAGTGAGATTGGCCTGAACTGACTGATGTCTGTGGAATTTTGTTCCTTCGGGATGTACACTCCGTTCGCCTTTCTCCATTCCTAGCTTACAAGCTGGTTTTTCCATGCATTCTTCAGTAAACGGAGCAGTCGTTTGAGCACCTCAGGGCATCTCTTATACACAACATATGGAACCCCATTAGGACCTGGAGCTGACTTGCACCGAGCTTTCTGGACAATGCTTTCTACCTCTTGCATCGCTGGGGGCTTGGTGTTAAATTCAGCTCCTGGCTTACTAGGCCATTTAAGGCCTGCCATGCTGCTGAGAGGATCATCTTTGCGACCATCTGAATAGGTCATTCTAAGGTTTTCTGCCTGTTCTAGAATTGCTATGAAAACACTGTAACCACTTAGCCAAACCAACACTCCCTTAAACTATACACGTTTTTCCTACCTGTTCTAGAACTGCTAGGTAAACGCTGTAACCACTTAGCCAATCGGACACGCACTTAAAAACTAGCCAATCGGACACGCACTTAAAAACTATACACTTTTTTCCTACCTGTTCTAGAACTGCTAGGTAAACGCTGTAACCACTTAGCCAATCGGACACGCACTTAAAAACTATACACTTTTTTCCTACCTGTTCTAGAACTGCTAGGTAAACGCTGTAACCACTTAGCCAATCGGACACGCTGTAACCACTTCGGACACGTACTTAAAAACTATACACTTTTTTCCTACCTGTTCTATAACTGCTAGGTAAACGCTGTAACCACTTAGCCAATCGGACACGCACTTAAAAACTATACACTTTTATCTACCTGTTCTAGAACTGCTAGGTAAACGCTGTAACCACTTAGCCAATCGGACACGCACTTAAAAACTATACACTTTTTTCCTACCTGTTCTAGAACTGCTAGGTAAACGCTGTAACCACTTAGCCAATCGGACACGCACTTAAAAACTATACACTTTTTTCCTACCTGTTCTAGAACTGCTAGGTAAACGCTGTAACCACTTAGCCAATCGGACACGCACTTAAAAACTATACTCTTTTTTCCTACCTGTTCTAGAACTGCTAGGTAAACGCTGTAACCACTTAGCCAATCGGACACGCACTTAAAAACTATACACTTTTTTCCTACCTGTTCTAGACTTAGCCAATGCTAGAAGGTAAACGCTGTAACCACTTAGCCAATCGGACACGCACTTAAAAACTATACACTTTTTTCCTACCTGTTCTAGAACTGCTAGGTAAACGCTGTAACCACTTAGCCAATCGGACACGCACTTAAAAACTATACACTTTTTTCCTACCTGTTCTAGAACTGCTAGGTAAACGCTGTAACCACTTAGCCAATCGGACACGCACTTAAAAACTATACACTTTTTTCCTACCTGTTCTAGAACTGCTAGGTAAACGCTGTAACCACTTAGCCAATCGGACACGCACTTAAAAACTATACACTTTTTTCCTACCTGTTCTAGAACTGCTAGTAAACGCTGTAACCACTTAGCCAATCGGACACACACTTAAAAACTATACACTTTTTTCCTACCTGTTCTAGAACTGCTAGGTAAACGCTGTAACCACTTAGCCAATCGGACACGCACTTAAAAACTATACACTTTTTTCCTACCTGTTCTAGAACTGCTAGGTAAACGCTGTAACCACTTAGCCAATCGGACACGCACTTAAAAACTATACACTTTTTTCCTACCTGTTCTAGAACTTCTAGGAAAACGCTGTAACCACTTAAAACGCTTGTAGAACTGCTAGGTAAAACCACTTAGCCAATCGGACACTTCACTTAAAAACTATACACTTTTTTCCTACCTGTTCTAGAACTTCTAGGAAAACGCTGTAACCACCTAGCCAATCGGACACTTCCACTTAAACTATACACTGTTCTAGAACTTCTAGGAAAACCTTAACCAAGCCAATATACACGTTTTTCCTACCTGTTCTAGAACTTCTAGGAAAACGCTGTAACCACCTAGCCAATCGGACACTCCCTTAAACTATATACGTTTTTTCCTACCTGTTCTAGAACTTCTAGGAAAACGCTGTAACCACCTAGCCAATCGGACACTCCCTTAAACTATACACGTTTTTCCTACCTGTTCTAGAACTTCTAGGAAAACGCTGTAACCACTTAGCCAGTCGGACACTTCCTTAAACTATACACGTTTTTCCTACCTGTTCTAGAATTTCTAAGAAAACGCTGTAACCACTTAGCCAATCGGACACTCCCTTAAACTATACCGTTTTTCCTACCTGTTCTAGAACTTCTAGGAAAACGCTGTAACCACCTAGCCAATCGAACACTTCCTTAAACTATACACGTTTTTCCTACCTGTTCTAGAACTTCTAGGAAAACGTTGTAACCACCTAGCCAATCGGATACTCCCTTAAACTATACACGTTTTTCCTACCTGTTCTAGAACTTCTAGGAAAACGCTGTAACCACTTAGCCAATCGGACACTCCCTTAAACTATACACGTTTTTCCTACCTGTTCTAGAACTTCTAGGAAAACGCTGTAACCACCTAGCCAATCGGACACTCCCTTAAACTATACACGTTTTTCCTACCTGTTCTAGAACTTCTAGGAAATTGCTGTAACCACTTAGCCAATCGGACACTTCCTTAAACTATACACTTTTTTTCTACCTGTTCTAGAATTGCTAGGAAAAACACTTTACCTCCATGAAAATATTTCAATCAAATACTGTCTGCAAGAAATCTATTGAAGGCTTATGAATTTAAAACTTCTTACCTGAAAATTGTCTCTTTCTTATTTATGTATGCAGGTGCCTAAATTATATATTGTTTATGCGCAGGTGTTAAAAATATTATTGCGCTGTGTGAAACACCTTACATGTATTTCGTTTATATCAGAGTTGTCAAATTATGAGATATCAGTACAAATGTCTGGTATAATTTTGTTATAATTTATAATTTTTCTATGTGTGACTGTCTGAATTATAATTTTTAGTCTATGTAAGAGTACATTATAATTTTATGTCTATTTGAGACTATATTATAAATGTGAGAATGTCTAAATTATAATTTTGTGTCTATTGTGGTAATGTGGGATGATATAAATATTTATAGGGGACTTAGTGTACTGACTGAGATCAGCTGTGAAGGTATCTGTATCTAATAGGTGTAGTGTTTTACAGATAACCTTACTTGCTACCACATTATACCTCAGTCAGAATTATTCTGGAATATTGTGATGACTACGTTAAATGTCTAGGGTTATGTAAATGATGAAGTGTAAGTCACAACAACAACAGACAGATAAACAATTTAATTTATTCCACAACACTGTACAACACTGTGACACTCACACACATTTAACACTCTATAAGACTATCTTAAATGAGTCACTGGTAAATTTTCAAATATATATGTATTAATTACTTTCACTAATCTATATCCTGATTCAACTATAAAGTGAACCAGGAATCACAATCAATTGTAATTACAATTTATATGTACAGAATTTATCAATATGAACCTTGTAGTGACATATTTTATTAATATTATCCTATGTGTGTCAGTTGTGTAGTAGTAATACGAGGTAATACTGGTTTTGTTTTTTCAAGCTATGTTGTTATTTGTCATCATGACTTCAAGTGTTTGTTTATCTTGGAAATAGTATGGGGAAAAGTTCACAGTTCCTATCAATTTAAACACTGTATTTTCCCTCTGTTTTATTATAAAGTCAGATTTTGAGAAGGGGGGGGGGGGGGCATAATGTTGAGCTCCTCTGGCCACAGACGCTTATCTTTCGTGATGGCGGCAGGAAAAGACTCCTCTGCTCGATAGCCTCCCTGTGTTCTGGAGACACCTCACTGGTCACTATCTGGACCCAGGAGTATGTTGTCAGCCTCTAGATTCAGCAAAGCTCAGACCAGGTGCTGCTCAATAACTTTAGGACCACGGTCCCTGAAACAAGAAGGTTGTACCTCCTATTTCAGAACTAATTTATAATAAATTTCCAGACTGAACACAATACATAACAAACACTGAGTTCAGAGCGGTAGGCCAACTGCTATCTTCATCTGAAACAATTTTCACCAGTATACTCCTCCCTAATGGTTATTACGCCTCTGCAATTCCAGCATTATTTCTTTCTAGTCAATAAGATAGGTGTCAGTGTACTGTTTGGCAATTCCATGAAGTTTTACTTTCCTCCGACACCTTCTGTTCAGGTTGGAGCACTATATAGGCTTTACCTCATGTTCGCTACTGAACCACACATATATACAGACATAAATTATCAATTTACATTCAATTTTCATTAAAAGATATCAAATATTTCAAGCTTACCACAATTCATGGAATAATACACAGTTACGTTGACTGGCAATGAATATAGCACAATTTCGATCTGCCGATGTCCCAGGCTTTTATTTAGAAAAATATGCACTGGCGCTCAACGCACTGGTTCTTTAGTAAGTTTATTTGAAAATGTGGTGCTGACCTGACGCCTCTGATTGACTATATTGGCGGGTCTAACCAATCGTGCCATGTTTACACAGCTTTTCAAAAAAAAGTACCCTTCCTTCCGTCTCCCCCAACAACAAAAGATAGTATTTATAGCCCGACTAATCGTGTTTAGCCTTACATTTACTTTCCGCCAATCAAATAGGATTTAACATGGGGACCTATTTCGCGTACAATGGTGGTGTCAAAATCTGCCACTGAGCGATTCTGAGTTGGGTGTTGTCTGACAGCACCACCCTTTTATTTTGGCTATAATTTGTTAATTCCTCGACTATTTGCGTAACGTTTAACATATTCTTTGTCAGCAAGTCCTAAGGAACCCAAATATATAAATTTAATGGGGCTAAGGGGCTGCGTTCAAAATATGTATTTTCCAGGATAGTCGTGTAGTTTTTTTTATTTTTTATGTTTAGAACCGCCACCTGTCCTGCTGTACTGTCAGACTAATGTCAGGATTTTAGACATAAAACAGTAGAATGTCATGTTTCCTAATAAGCGTTTTGTAAGTTTTTAAAACCTAACTCTCGTATGGGTAGTGTTTTTTATCACTGTCGATTTGAAAAAAGCTAGTGCTTGTGGCCTTACACGCGTGTTAGGGGTGGCATTAATTGTGTATCGCGAGACTGTGGTAGTATTGCCTGCGTTCCGGCTTTCAGCCCCTCCCTTTCTTTCTATCCTTAGTCCATCTGTCTTTCGTTTATGGTAACGTAGTGTATAAAATGACATGAATGGAATTTTAAATCTAGGTCAGCTTGCGTATCTCAAGGTTTTTCTTAGAAAGGCAGTACACGTTTTATTGAAGAAAGCGTGTAGTGATGCAGTAGGCTTTTACTATCAACGTGGAACGTTATAATTTGCAGACGAATTAGAAAACAAGGGGGGTTTCGAGTACAGTCATTGTGACAGCACTGTTCTTTACCATTCTTCTTTCCTTTTATTGAAGTTATTTGTTAGGCTTTATATTTACTTTTTAATTTATATATGTGGATTAGAATTTCTCACGACATCTATATAAGAGTGTCTAAATTATAATTTTTCATATTTGTTAGAATGTCTATGTAAGAATATCTAAATTATAATTTTTATCTATGCAGAATTCTAAGTTTTGATTTTTTTGTGCATGTGAAACTGTCCAAATTTTAAAAAAATTTTCTATGTGAGACTGTCTAAATTATAATTTTGTGTCTATGTGTGACTGTCTGAATTATATTTTTTTGTTTATGTAAGAGTACTGTTGATCTTTACTGTTTTATATAGTAAATGCTGTTAAATATAATGAGACGTGGCTGGCTGTCATACATACTCACGTTACGAAGCATAATCACGAAGGCGAACACACTGAATACATAACGACATGTTTAATCGACCATCTTAGAAACAGGAAGTAGGAAGAAGGGTTAGCCTAAGGGCAAGTAACTCTAGTAAGAAACAAGATAAACATCGAGACATCAACATCCCCCCTTCTTTATGAATGAACATAGTCATTAATCCAAGAGGGTTTCTTGCGATCTCTTTGGGGTCTCTTAGGGCAAGATTGTAGGAGAGAATGTTCTTTGCCAGCTTTCCCAGGACTAGAAGTAGTTGGAGTTGAAGGATTATCTTCTGGAGGATTGGAAATGATCACTTCACTAGTGTTTTCCATGTCTGGCAAAACAACCTGTTGCTCGGGTAGAACTGGAGAGGAGACATCAATTTCCAGGTCCTCGGGATCAGGTGTGAAAGGTGTTGTTTTAGGTCTTAGATGAATTCTGTTTCTGACATATTGACCTCCATTCTCCCCTTCAACGAGATAAGATCTTTCAGAGAGCCTCTTATCAATCCTTCCAGGTTGCCAGTTTGGTTGTTCAGGGTCTTGATAGTAGACTGGCTGGTGAGACAACTTGGGCAGATCATGAGCAGTTTTATCATAATACTTCTTCACTGATCTGTCTCTCTTGTCTCTACTTTCAATAACTCTACTGTGAGATGCAACGGGTTTCACTGCAGAAGGTATCAGTGTACGCAGTTTCCTGTTGAACAGTATTTCTGCTGGACTTTGATAAAACCCTTGTCTCGGCGTATTACGAAGTTCAAGTAGTGCCTCATATGCATCTGTATTATTTTGAAAAGTCTTTCTCATCATACCCTTGATGAGTTTCACAGCAGATTCAGCTAATCCATTGGCTTTATGGTGACCTGGTGCTGATTTAACATGAAGTATTCCCCATCTAGCAGTAAATGATCTGAACTGTGCAGACGTAAACTGAGTACCTTGGTCAGATACAATAACTTTGGGAACACCATAACGAGCAAAATGAGACTTCAATTTCCTGATGACTAACTGTGCTGTCATTGTAGGTAGAAAGTCTGCTTCAATGAAGTTGGAAAAGTAGTCAATTAGGACTAAATAATATCGGCCTTCTATAATAAAGATGTCAGTGCCAACTTTCTCCCAGGGTGATAAACCTCTTGAGTGTTGGTTTAAAGGTTCTTTAGTATTCCTTGCCTTCGTTTCTTGACATTCTGGACAACTGTCAGCTATCTGTCGAATCTCAGCCGTCATGCCGATCCAAAACAGACAACTTCTGGCCCGGCGCATCATGCTGTCAAATGCAAGATGAGCAGCGTGTAGCTTCTGTTTGATTTCAGGCCTCAGTGCTTTTGGGATAAGAATACGCTCCCCTTTAAGTATTATGCCTTGTTCTGTTGTCAGAGTATCACGAATGTCAAAATAAGGCATAAGCTCAGCTGGTACATCAGACTTTTTCGTAGGCCACCCGTGCAAAATGGTCGACTTCAACCTCTGAAGCACGCTGTCTTTGAGAGTTTCAGCTTTAATCTTTTCCATCATCACATCTGGTATTTCAGGTAATCTTACAGGTGCATCAGCTCCTGCATTGCTCTCTCTATCAGCTAAGGAATCCAATGTGACATTATGAATAATAGCTCTGGACAGTGTGTCAGCTATAAGAAGATCGGAACCTTGTACCCGTGGGAATTCAAAGTCATATCGATGGCTGCGCATCAGTAAATTCTGCAGTCTTCGACGAGGAATTTGACTCAGAGGTTTCTTAACGATGGCTGCCAAAGGTTTATGGTCGTTGATGACTGTAACTTTCTTTCCATAAGTGTACTGGTCAAAGCGTTCCAAACCATATACAACAGCTAAGAGTTCCTTCTCAATTTGAGCCCAGCGTTGTTCTGTTTCAGTTAGAGCTCTAGAAGCAAACTCTATTGGCTGACCATTTTGTAGGAGGACAGCCCCAAGTCCATAGCTGCTACTATCAACTTGAATACACAAAGATTCATCAGGATCATAGTATGCGAGTACTGGAGTAGAAGTAATCAGTTTCTTGACTCTCTTGAAAGCTTGATCACATTCAGCAGACCAGATAAAGGGAGTATCCTTACGGGTAAGTTCTCTTATTGGATGAAGAACTTCTGAAAGATTGTTGAGAAACTTTGCTAGATACTGTATCATGCCGCAAAATCTGCGAACCTCATGACAGTCCTTAGGAACGGGCATGTTTAGTATCGTCTCAACCTTTTTCTTGTCTGGTTCAACACCTCGAGCAGTAATAAGGTGACCCATGAAGGTAATTTCTTCTTTCTTCTCCTGAGCTTCAGCATCATTCAGTTTAATGCCTTTCTCTTTACACCTATGTTTCAGTGCTTTAAGCTTCAGATCATGGTCCTTAATTGCTTGCTGTCTGTTTGATCCACAACCTGCAATAACTATGTCATCAGCAACATTGATGCAACCATGAAGACCTTCAAGAGCTTGTGCTAGATGCCTCTGGACAATTTCACTGCTTACATTCAAGCCAAATGGTAATCTAGACCATCTGAACCTACCATAAGGTGTGATCATTGTTGTAAGTTTACTAGACTTCTCATCAAGTTTGATATGCCAGAATGCTTCCTTGATATCCAGCTTTGTGAAAATCTTGGCATTATTGAGTTCAGGCAATACATCATCCAAAGTTGGTAATCTGTAATGCTCCCTCTGCAACGCCTCATTCAGGGGTCTAGGATCAATGCATATTCTTAAAGAACCATCAGACTTTTCAACAACAGCCATTTGGTTAACCCATTCAGTCGGTTCCTCTACTGGTATTAATATGCCTCTGTTCATTAGATTTTGAAGCTCTGACTTTACCTTGCTCTTAAGTGAAAATGGTATTTTTCTGCACGGCAGTGCCTTTGGACGAATATTAGGATCAATATGCAACACAGTTTCACCCAGGACACCTAGATGGTTATCAGAGTTATGATCATTATCTAAACTGTCAGTAGCCACCTTAGCAATAAATTTGTTTGTGTTGACTGTCACAAACTGTAGATCCTGCAGTGTGTTGTTGTCCAGCAAACATGTGAATTTATTTTTCACAACAGTAAACCTTATATTGTGTTTTGTCCCAGTCTTAGGATTCTCAGAAGTTAATAGAACTTCTCTCAGTGGAGTCATCTTAGTACCATTCCACATAACCAGCCTCTGTTTAGTGGGTAACAATTGTTCTTGCATCACAAAGCGTTGACAGATTGTATTCACATCAGCTGCTGTGTCTAGCTGAAATTTTACCATTTTTCCATTGACAATGAGTTGTGCAGATGTACAGGCTTTGCTAGACTTCACACAGTTAAGAAAAACTTCAGAATCTTCCACTGACTCTGTGTGAACAGTGTGAACTTTCTTGCATTTAACTTTGAAATGGTTTCTTCCCCCACAGTTTGAGCAAAACTTCCCCCATGCAGGACACTTTTTCTTAATCAATAGATGTTTCTGTCCACAGTAATGACACTCCTTTCTAGGTTCAAAGTACCCACTGTCAGTGTTACTTTGACAGGCTTTACCAGCAGCATGCCCAGTGTCTCTCTTGGGAGGTTTATGGTTGAGTGATTTTTTCTGTACCTTTTCAACCCTTGCTTCAGAAGGTTGTACTGTATTACTCATCTCTCTTATGTCGTTTCCAGTTTGCTCGAAGACTCTGCATATGTGAATGGCTTTCTTTACATCGAGATCAGCTTCTCTCAAGAGTTTCTCCAGTAACCTTTTGTTGACAGTAAAGACAATTTTGTCTCTTATCATACGATCCTTGTCGTTAAAGTTGCACAAATCTGCCTTAGTTCTCAGCTCAGTTAAAAAGGAATTAAAGGGATCTTGAAGAGGTGTGTTCTAGAATCTGAACGTATGTAATACTTCATTGCTTCGTGAGCTACAATGGTTCTGGAACAAATCGAGAATTTTAGTAGGATTAGAGTGGTCTCCTTCCTCTGCAAGTTGGTCAAAAACTTCAACAGCTTGAGGTCCAGCACAGTGTAGGATAATGGCCGCCCGAACAGAATCAGGTTTAGACGCCACCTCTGATGCATGCATGTATAGTTCTAACTGTCGTCTCCATTTACGAAATGTGTCTGGTTCGTCGTTATTTATGTCTAGGCAGGGTGGTAACCGAAATAAGGGCCGTTCTGCCATGACGAAATGTCTAATAATGGTATGCAAGCAATAACCAGTAATCTCACCTCAAGTCTAATTACATTCAGCACACGTGTTACAAGATATTCAGCAGAATAGTCCGAATTCTATAGAAATAAACACCGCTGCCACCATGTTGATCTTTACTGTTTTATATAGTAAAGGCTGTTAAATATAATGAGACGTGGCTGGCTGTCATACATACTCACGTTACGAAGCATAATCACGAAGGCGAACACACTGAATATATAACGACATGTTTAATCGACCATCTTAGTGTGATAGGGTGGGCGAGATGATGATGATGATGTTGTGATATTTGATCACTCTCTTTTCACACTCGCAACCGACCCGATTCAACAATAAAACTCTTGATTCTAGAGGCAGGGGCTGTATTTATTTTTACAACCCATTCAGTGACTAAGAGCACACTGAAGCAAATATTAAACAAATAAACCAACGAACATAACAAAACAAAACACCCAACAGTGCTCGATTGCTAATCTGAAGAAGCAAACAAAGCAACGAATAGTTAAAATCATAGTTAAATAATGATACTCTCACCTGCCAAACAGTCCTTCCATGCCACCTGACACCCTCAACTATCACACACGCACACACTCATGCGTGTCGTCCAATGCGACTGGTAAGGTGTTGTGCATGAGGCTGGCAATCTCACCGTGTAACATCGGTTGCTACCAAAACCACTACTGCAAGAGCACACACTCAGCTATCCCACACACACACACTCATGCATGTCGCCCAATGACACTAGTACTGTGTTGTGCATGAGGCTGGCAATCTCACCATGTAACACAGATTGCTACCGAAACCACTACTGCAAGGGCACACTCAACTACCACACACAAATACTCATGCATGTCGTCAATGAGACTAGTATGGTGTTGTGCATGAGGCTGGCAATCTCACCATGTAATACAGATTGCTACCGAAACCACTACTGCACGAGCATAGGAATACTTCATGCGGAGGCAAACCACACTGGTGGCCCCATGCTCCCTCAGGAGCGGAGAAGAGAAATATATATCTCCAAGTGAGCCCACGTGCTCTCACAAACCATTCTTCACATTACAATAATTAAATAATAATCAACTGGACATAAAATAATATTCTTCTATATGTACAACAAATACTCTCCTTAATGAGAATAAACCACCACCTCGCAACTGGTCCATCTCAATATTCATTACTGCATTCTGAACATGTCGTAAGTGACGACTGGTGCACCTGGTAACAAGCGTGTCGTATACGACCCCTGATGAGATTGGGAACTCATCACATGAAACACATCGTTACCGTCACCGAAACAACCACAGCAATAGCATCAAAATGCTTATTGTGGGCCTGTAATGGACATCAGCTGCATTGGTGTTTCCATGCTCCGCTGGGAGCAAACAGAGAAACAGCTGTCTCAACGTGCCTTACGCACGCTCTCCAGAAATCTAAATATATATTCTCACCTCAAAGTAACCCACCAAAGATATACAGTAGAATCATCAATAAACGTGAAATACCAAAGAATAAAATATATTTATTCTTGACTTAACAACTAGAACTAGTCATCACATAAAGGAAATTTACCACGAAAACTCTCTCTTCTATTACTGGGGAAAATTACATTTAACCTACTTTCACCCACGTGTCGATTCACGCGATATAAAACTGCGTAACATTAAGTGATAACTAAGAGTGTTAAATGCAGACTCCTTGGCGTCTTCTTTTACGCACGGTCATCAACACGTGGTCCTCCCGGTTGCCATCTTCCCAACTAATTAATATTATCTAAATTCCAGTTTCTGATAACATTTCTGTCCAGTTTCATGTACAAAATACTTTCATACTATCTTCGCCTTTCTTGCCCGGTCTGATGACTGAAATAATCGCTCTTACAGCCGCAATCTGGACTTAGCATGCCTAATAAAACCTATCAAACATTATTTTCACTCATCTGTCATTTCGAGACTAAATCATAATGCCCTAAAAAGACATTTCCTTTGGGAACACATCTATCTATTTATTTCACTAAACATTAAAACAGCCTCACGCTGAATATAACTTCAAAAGCTGCAGGGAAATAATGGTAATTTTACAAGGAAATAATATAATCTGCTTTTAAATCAAACTCACGTGTCATGTCTTCGTTCCTCTTCTACCGACACAGGGCTAGCCTAACTTCGTTTCTTCTCTCTGGGCGGTTCTTGCAAAATAGCTCCGTCCGTTATTTTGCTGTAATATCCTGTTCAACCAAAACCCAATGAAGGGTTACAAACGGTTATATTGGGGTATATAGTGTGTTCGCCGGCCGCTATCTCTTTTATAAGCCCAGGTCGAATCACTCAATTTACTGCGCGCTAGGCGTATTGATTTGGCCGCATACATAACACTCGCGATATTGCTTTAGAAGGCCCGAAAACAGAAATATACACAACTATTTCTAGACCAAAAACACAATTCTACACCACAACTTAATTTTAAGGCATTATTATGGCCTTTTCATCAATCTTGAAGACTTTTTACATCCCAGCATGCTTCGCGCACATCGAAAATATGGGCGATAAATGTGCCACTCACAAAGAAGGGGGGGGGGGGGCCTCCGGGGTGACTTTACGGCCCCATCACATTAGAAACAGGAAGTAGGAAGAAGGGTTAGCCTAAGGGCAAGTAACTCTAGTAAGAAACAAGATAAACATCGAGACATCAACAAGTACATTATAATTTTATGTCTATATGAGATTATCTTATAAATGTGTGTCTATGTGAGAATGTCTAAATTTTAATTTGTGTCTATATAACTTACTTACTTACTTAGTCATTCCCCTTCTACCGTGAGGTGTAGAGGTTTGGAAGGGAGAGCGCCAGACTATCCTATCGGCTGTCTTCCTCCTGGCCTTGTTCCATTCTAGTCCTCAGTCCTTCAAAGATTGTCTATTGTTGTCCTTCCAGCGGACTCTGGGTCGTTCTGTGGGTCTGGATCCCTGGCTCTTTGTTTCCCATGCTTGTCGTGGTAGTCGATCTTCTCCCATTCTGCGTGTCTATATAAGAGTGTCTAAATTATATTTTTTCATATTTGTTAGAATGTATAAATTATAATTGTGTGTCTATGTTAGAATGGCTAAATTGTATGTAAGAATGTCTATATTACAATTTTTTTTGTCTATGTGAGAATGTCTAAATTATAAATTCTCTATGAGAAAGTGTATTAATTACATTTTATGTGAATGATAAATGTCTAAATTATATTTTGTTTTTGTGAGAATGCCCAGATTACAAGACATGAAGTTGTCTCAAGTGCACTTCTGCTACATGAGAATATCTAAGTATGCTTAGCCTGCAGCAGAATGGTCAAAATAATGTTGAGCTGATGTGAAAATCTCAGAAATATTTTGCACGTGTTCAAATGTCCAGTTTAGTCTGTGAAAATCTTACATTTTGAGGATGAAAGACTGTCTATAGATTTCTTCTATGTGATCTTGTCTAAATTATATTCCGTCTGTATGGAAACATGATTAAATTATGTTTTGCTATTGTGAGAATGACATTGTATTAGTGAGAATGTCTAAATTTTGTCTGTGCCATACTGTCTAAATTACATTGTTCTAATATGTGAAAAAAAGACAAAATCACATTTTGCCTGTTGTAAGAACAGCTGAATTATTTATATATTTGTAAATGTTGTGACTGGAAATTGTGAATAAAGTTGTATAAATGTTTGTGTGCAACTTGATAGTAACAGTTGTACAGCATGATGTCATAGAATCATGTGTTTGTTTCTGTCACAGACCAAGCGCTGTCATCACATATATTATAAACATCAAATGGTTCACTACAGACACTGTTATTTATTTATAACTGATCTAGCCTTTCATAATTGTTTCCCACTACAAGACGCCTCTGACCATCAAACTTATCTCAACGTATTTCCTGCGTGTGCTACTTTAACATTCGTGGTGATAGCGGTGGGATGGTTGAAATTAATACACATCTCTTTAGACACGATTAGACTCAATCATAAAGCAAGATACAAGTTTCTTCACAAGCTGAAAGACTAAATAAGCCTGCCCTTCAAATTTTACTTAGCAGTGTTTGGTCGTTCTTACCAAGGGCAGTATGGCGTTGTGTGAAGTCTGGCATACTGTTACTAAACAGTTCATTAAGTTTCTGCTAAAATTGTCTTTGTTGATGTCTGCACTGATTTACCCTGTCTGCACTTGATGCACATATCTGAATGAAACATGGCTGTGTCAGTGCCTTTGTTTATCGTATGAAGATCTGATTACCTAGAATGAACCACTGTTGTGTCTATTCAATCTTATCTGGTTTCGTGACCTTACATCTTGATAATGTCTTGGTATATTCTAAAGATTTCCACAAACATCTTTTTTTTTAATGGTACTGAAGACTTTCAGAAATTTATATCGTTAAAAATTGTAAATGTAAGTTTTACAAAACTCAAGTAAAATGCTTAGGACATTCTATTTCAGCAGAAGTAATAAATATTATTATGGGAAAAAATAGATGCTTTTTTCCCAACTACAGAGCCTGCTGCACTGACACAGTTATAAGAAGTTGTCTTGGGTTGGCTGGTTACAACATAGACCACATCAATAATTATGCCAGACTTGCTAAAAAGCATTTTTATTTGACAGTTAAGCAACAAAACTTACCTTACTATCAGGGTGGAAAGACAATCACAACTTAATACAAGTTCTCACATCAATTATTCTCGATTTATTTCTCAGATCAGTTATTCCCTATTTCTCACATCATATTCTCTGTTTCTCACATCATATTCTCTGTTTGTCACATCATATTCTCTGTTTGTCACATCATATTCTCTGTTTGTCACATCATATTCTCTGTTTGTCACATCATATTCTCTGTTTGTCACATCATATTCTGTTTGTCACATCATATTCTCTGTTTGTCACATCATATTCTCTGTTTGTCACATCATATTCTCTGTTTGTCACATCATATTCTCTGTTTGTCACATCATATTCTCTGTTTGTCACATCATATTCTCTGTTTGTCACATCATATTCTCTGTTTGTCACATCATTTATTCTCTATTTATTTCTCAAATAATTTATTCTTTATTTATTTCTCACGTCAGTTATTATTTGTCACATCAGTTATTCTTTATTTGTCACATCAGTTATTCCCTGTTTATTTTTCAAATCAGTTATTCTCTATTTCTCACATGTTATTCTCTATTTCTCACATCGGTTATTCTCTATTTGTCACATCAGTTATTCCCTATTTATTTATCAAATCAGTTATTCTATATTTATTTCTCACATCAGTTATTCTCTATTTGTCACATCAGTTATTCTATATTTATTTCTCACATCAGTTATTCTCTATTTCTCACATCAGTTATTCTCTATTTGTCACATCAGTTATTCTCTATTTCTCACATCAGTTATTCTCTATTTCTCACATCAGTTATTCTCTATTTGTCACATCAGTTATTCTCTATTTCTCACATCAGTTATTCTCTATTTGTCACATCAGTTATTCTCTATTTCTCACATCAGTTATTCTCTATTTGTCACATCAGTTATTCTCTATTTGTCACATCAGTTATTCCCTGTCTATTTCTCACATCAGCTAATGTCTATTTATTTGCCACATCAGTTATTCCCTGTCTATTTCTCACATCAGCTAATGTCTATTTATTTGCCACATCAGTTATTCCCTGTCTATTTCTCACATCAGCTAATGTCTATTTATTTGCCACATCAGTTATTCCCTGTCTATTTCTCACATCAGCTAATGTCTATTTATTTGTCACATCAGTTATTCCCTGTCTATTTCTCACATCGGCTAATGTCTATTTATTTGCCACATCAGTTATTCCCTGTCTATTTCTCACATCAGCTAATGTCTATTTATTTGCCACATCAGTTATTCCCTGTCTATTTCTCACATCAGCTAATGTCTATTTATTTGCCACATCAGTTATTCCCTGTCTATTTCTCACATCAGCTAATGTCTATTTATTTGTCACATCAGTTATTCCCTGTCTATTTCTCACATCAGCTAATGTCTATTTATTTGTCACATCAGTTATTCCCTGTCTATTTCTCACATCAGCTAATGTCTATTTATTTGCCACATCAGTTATTCCCTGTCTATTTCTCACATCAGCTAATGTCTATTTATTTGTCATATCAGTTATTCCCTGTCTATTTCTCACATCAGCTAATGTCTATTTATTTGCCACATCAGTTATTCCCTGTCTATTTCTCACATCAGCTAATGTCTATTTATTTGCCACATCAGTTATTCCCTGTCTATTTCTCACATCAGTTATTCTCTATTTCTCATATCAGCTAATGTCTATTTATTTGCCACATCAGTTATTCCCTGTCTATTTCTCACATCAGTTATCTCTATTTCTCACATCAGCTAATGTCTATTTATTTGCCACATCAGTTATTCCCTGTCTATTTCTCACAAAGAGACTTGTTATTCCTTGATGACGCTGCAGTCGTCACTCAAAGCCAACAGGAGCTTCAGAGCTTGATGAATCGCTTCACCCAAACATGTAAGGACTTTGGCCTCACAATAAATCTAAAGACAACAAATGTGCTGAGTCAGGATGTGGGTGCTGCACCAGTTATCACTATCAATAACTACGAATTGGCAGTGGTGCACCACTTCACATACCTGGGATCTACCATCCATGACAAACTCTCTCTGGACACAGAAATTGACAGCTGTATTGGCAAAGCTACAGCTACCTTTGCTCGCCTCAAATCGCGTGTGTGGGGAAACTCCAAACACACAATGAAGACCAAAGCTGTGGTATATAACGCCTGCGTCACCAGCATACTTCTGTATGGCAGCGAGACATGGACAACCTTTGCTAAGCAAGAAAGAAGGCTCAATACCTTCCATCTACGGTGTATGTTTCCTATCCTCGGAATGTTGTGGAAAGATAAAGTGACAAATGTCGAGGTATTGTCACGTGCTGGCCTTCAAAGCATGTATACACTGCTTAGACAGCGCAGACTATGCTGGCTTGGCCATGTCAGCCGTATGGAAGATGGTCGCATCCCGAAAGATATCTTCTATGGACAACTGGCAGATGGCAAAAGAACAGTTGGGCGACCGCAGCTGAGATTCAAAGATATGTGCGAGAGACATGAGGGCACTAGACATAAATCCTGCAACCTGGGAGGATGAAGCTGCCGATCGCACCAAGTGGCGATGCTATCTGCGGCACCACCGAAGTTTGGGCGAAAAAAAGCTCACAAGCAGAAGAGATGAGAACGCGTGAAAAGGAACACCAGGAAAATAAGCAGGTGAGGGTTGTCACCTCAGGAGCGCATTCCCATAGTCATTTCTGACTGAAGGGCTGTCACCTCAGGAGCGCATTCCCATAGTCATTTCTGACTGAAGGGCTGTCACCTCAGGAGCGCATTCCCATAGTCATTTCTGACTGAAGGGCTGTCACCTCAGGAGCGCATTCCCATAGTCATTTCTGACTGAAGGGCTGTCACCTCAGGAGCGCATTCCCATAGTCATTTCTGACTGAAGGGCTGTCACCTCAGGAGCGCATTCCCATAGTCATTTCTGACTGAAGGGCTGTCACCTCAGGAGCGCATTACCATAGTCATTTCTGACTGAAGGGCTGTCACCTCAGGAGCGCATTCCCATAGTCAGTTCTGACTGAAGGGGCTATTATTTTTATTATTTCTCACATCAGTTAATGTCTATTTATTTGTCACATCAGTTATTCTCTATTTATTTGTCACATCAGTTAATGTCTATTTATTTGTCACATCAGTTAATGTCTATTTATTTGTCACATCGGTTGTCGCGAAATTGGTTTCAAGTCATTGCAAATGAGTTCAGTTAGATTTATAAACCCATCTACGATCGAGTGACCGCTTTCAAAATGGCGGCGTATCAGCGAAATGTGTATCGGACAGAGGAAATCGCCAACGATAAATAAAAACGAAGGGAATCCGTATGAAAAGGATTTTACATTTCAGTACAGGGAAGGATGGTGTATAACTGCATATAAGATGGAACGGTAGGAAGTTCTCATTTACGGAGATATATGCGTATTTCGGCTGCCCACAGTTACGCTAAAAGCATGTAAACCCACTTCTGTTCTAAATATTAAAATCAACAAATAACAGTTTGGGAATTTACATGGATAGGAAGATAGAGTTTTATGAGCTGTATAAAACTAGATAAGAGGGAACAATATGGATATTATATATGCCGAGAATGATAAAGGCAAAATTTCAGTCGACGCACAGATCGGCCGAAATCACTGTTCGGGAAGGATTTTTCAGGTTAGGTTTAGGCTGTGACGTCGGTACTCTCCGATACGTCCGCGCTTTGCGTATAAGTAGCGGATCGGTAAACTGAGAGAGATACACGATGTTAAAACAGGCTTCAAAAGGAATGAAAAGACAGTAGCTATATTCCTTGATGTAGCAAGAGCATATGATGAGTGTTGGAGGGAGGGTGCACTACATAAAATCAGGAAACTAGGTATAGTAGGCAGAACCTACAATTACCTAGAAAACTTCCTGCAGGATAGATACTTCATGGTACAAATAAACAATGATAGATCTGAGGTATATGAGCAACAGAATGGAATTCCCCAGGGATCAGTAATATCACCATCAATTTTTACGATTATGGTCAACGACCTAGGCGACGAGTTTAAGGACTTAAAAAACAACCTATCTCAGTTTGCAGATGATGCTGCGATATGGAGAACGGGAAGAAATCTCCCATTCCTCTATAAAACAGTACAAAAACAAATAGATAAAGTATCTGACTGGATGACAAGTGGGGATTTAATCTAAACGTTAAAAAAACCATAGGAATGATTTTCAGTAGAGGGCGTGTAATTAAAAACAATATAATTGACATAAGCATTAATAAGCAAAAAGTATGCACAGCAAAATCAACTAGATTTCTTGGCATGGTACTAGACCAGCAACTAAACTGGAACAAACACATAGACCTTTTAGTGCAAAGCAGTAGAGGACTTATTAATATGCTAAGATATATGAAAGGAAGTGGTTGGGGCGCCTGCAATAAGACAATGTTAACATTCTATAAATCATTTATTAGAGGCAAACTTGACTATGCCAGTGTTGTCTATGCATCAGCCGCCCCAAGCAATAAGAAGAAACTAGACACAGTCCAAAACCAGGCACTATCAATAATAGCAGGTGCCTCAAAGGGAACATCAGCAGAAGCACTAGAAGTAGCGCTAGGCATTATACCCCTGGAGCTAAGGAGAAAAGAACTGAGATTCAGCTACTGGGCAAGAGTGGCAAAAGATCCAACTCACCCGGCACATAAAACCTTTGATAGGGGTAACCAGTACATAGGCCACATTCCATTAAACCATAATAGATACCCGTCAGGGTGGAAAACAATGGATGAAGTGGATCAATACCCAGACCTGTTTAATGCGATAAACAGTAGTGCTCTGTATAAAGCAAAGATCCCACCATGGGAATTAAAAGTGCCAGAAACTGACTCCCACTTATCAAAGATGATAAATAAATCTAACGACATAATCTCAGCAAAAAGTAAAACACTAGAGTACATAGAACGGTATACAAATAATAGCCTAACTATATATACAGATGGGTCCAAAGATGAAGAAGGACAATTAGGAGCAGGAATAGCAATACCAAAACTAAAAATTTATAAAAGATACAAAGTAACAAGTAATACATCTATCTTTACAGCAGAATTAGTGGCAATCCTAAAAGCTTTAGAAATAGCTGCAGAAAATCCACCAAAAAAAGTAACCATTCTCACAGATTCCCTATCATCAGTACTAGCAATCAGAAACAGAACAGAAGGCAGCAGGCCAGACATTATAGAGGAAATACTACAGGTTAATACATATCTACAAAATATAGGATGCAGTGCAACACTAACATGGATACCATCACATGTGGGGATAGCAGGAAATGAGCTAGCAGACAAAGAAGCCAAAGGGGGGAGAACTAGCCATAACCAAATTGAAGTAGGCTTAGGGAAGTTTGAAATTAAGAGCTTAATTGCTCAAAAAATAACTAAAGAATGGATAACAGCATGGGACCTAAGTAAAAAAGCAAGACACTCATATAAAATCCTTAAAAAACCAAGCAAAAAATGTCAAATAAAAGATGAACTAAAAATACCAATTAATAAAAAATTGCTGAGACTCAAGCTGGGAACTGGATATTTCATGATAGAGGAACCCACATGTGAAGAGTGTCAAGAACCAAACACAATTAGGCACTTTCTAGTGGACTGCAAAAAATATGACCAACAGAGGCAAAACATTAAGACATACTGTAGTAACCACAAGGTAGAAATGAGTGTAGAAAATCTCATAGGCACAAAGAGCCCTTCAGAAATGCAAAAGTTAATAAAACACTATATTACAAAAAAACTAAAGCTAACATATAAAAATCAAATAAGGAATTGAACCAGTAGTCCAAACTGGTGAAAGACTCGCCCCAGAAACATACAGATTAACCAAATAAACCATCCAGTAAAAAGCAAAAACATACTAACTTAGAAAATAGCATATATTGGAATTTTTTTTAAAAACCATGTTGAACTATAACTACAAAAGGAAAAATACCGACTAGAGATAATATAATATAAAACAAATACAAACAAAAACATATTACAATAAAAGAAACACGTCCTGATATAACCAACAAATCCATGTACATGGTAGATGGTTGAAAGGGGCGTGCTACAAAATGAAGTAGCAAACACATTAATAAAAAAAAAAAAAAAAAGAGAGAGATACACAACGAAAGAGGTTTGAGCCAGACTGGAGACAGAGTTTCGCCACTATCCATGAATTGTGAGCGGATCGCCAGAAACATTTTTAAGTCCAGTATCTGAAGTCTGAGGGTAAGCGAAATTATGATAACTACCGTGTATAATATTTGTTATTTCAGGTTCATACAGAATTCACAAAATATGCCTGTATAATATTCATTGATATAACGTATTATTATTTTAATATGATTTATTCATGTGCATTATGGATGAGTGTTGCTTGTACAAAAAGTAATCACAAATAGCCCCACGGCCTAATGAAGTTATATTTATCATATTGCTTTATCGCTTACGAAGATAAAGGCAGTCCCATGGCAGAGATTGTCATAGGGAAATGAAGTGTTAGAAACTTCATCATGGAAGATCCCAGTTTACGAGGTTAAGGTGACTAGTCCCCTTCCTCGCTGCCTTTGCCTTCCCTAGTTCGAGCGCACAACTTTGTACCCATTTACAGCTGGTAAACTGGAGTGTTCTATAGCCAGTTTCAGTAGAAAGCAACCTGATCACGTGGTCACTCACTTTCTTTATTTATGTATTACTTTTGTGTAGATGCTAAGGATAGCATCAGTATTTGAATTTGTACTTGATATGATTTGGAAGGATCAAGTTATAGCATATGAAGGGATGTATAGGAGCGGAATAAACCAGATGATGTTTATTACTGATATGTTAATATTAATTCTGTATCATTGAAATGATGTTACTTGCTATGACTGTATAACTTTGACACCTGATGACTGACTTGTCTGACTTATGTGCTAGTCAGTTACACTTAATTGACATGTTAATATTAATGCTATATCACTGAAATGATGTCCTTACTTACTATGATTGTATAACGGTGACATCTGATGACTGACTGGTCTGACATCTGTGCTAGTCAGCTACAAGTCTAGCCAGATAATAGCCAAGGCTGATATGTTGCAGGTTCTATGAAATAACTCAAACCAGACTGTCCAGTATCAGAAGCCGGTGTAGTTCATCCGAGGCAATCCCACAAAAGTGCAGGACCCCAAAGAGTGAACTTCAACTGGTCATTGGCATCCCTACTGTTGGGCCTACCAAGTCTGATATCAGCAACGGACAGTTTCAGCAGTATCAAGTTGGAAAGATAAGTGTCCTGTTTGACACTGACCACCTATACATGTGAAACAGCCAATAGTTGAAAACAATAAGTAACCATACATAAACTCAGTCAACTGATGACAGTTATCCTTAAATTCAAAGGACTAATAACAGTGAGTTCAGTAACTTTCTTATTTAAGAGCTTGAAGTCTAAACAGACAATAATAGTAATTGTGTGAATATTTTTATATATATGTGTATACTCTTTTTCCAACTAGTAGAAATAGAATAATAGTGCAATTATTAAACTATTTTAACTGTACCTGAGGATTTATTCACTTCTTCCATTTTGTGGGTTCAGTGAATGTACATTTTACTTATCCCCTAGCATATAAGTAATCATAAGATAGTCACAGGGAGGAGACACCTTAAATCCTGGTACTACTTCTTACCAACTGGGCCAGGGTTTTTACAGTCTGACTATTTTTATGATAACAATACACCAGTGCTTATTTCTAAGACTGGGGTATTACTTGTAAGGTCAGAACTCTTTACTGCATACTCTTACATAATATATACATTTAAATAACCTCCCGCTACAGTGGGGGCTCGTCTGCGGGATATATCTTTGATATTCCTGAGCCAACTTTCTATTTCTGCTGTGTAGAAAATTTTTTTTTTCATTTTTGAAAATTTTTGGAAAGAGTTAACATAGTAAGAAATATATAATTTTTTTAGGAGTACCATTGAGTACAGATAAAGAAAGCTGTTTCATATATGGTGAAGTCAGTTTAATTAACTTTAATTTTAATTAAGTTAATTATATTGTAGTAAATTAGTTTGAGTAAGATCACTTGCCCTACTAGACTACAGATACATCATGGCTGACTTGGTCAAATTTAGGTCTGCTACACTGCAGGTGGGAAAAGAGCTTGGCATGGATGGTGATGCTCTGATCCGGTATGTCACGACGGAATGTGAAAAGTACACTGAGAGAGAAGCAAAGCAATTAGAAGCAGAGAGAGAAGCCAAGAAATTAGAAGCAGAGAGAGAAGCCAAGAAATTAGAATTAGAAGCAGAAAGAGAAGCCAAGAAATTGGAAGCAGAAAGAGAAGCCAAGAAATTGGATGCAGAAAGAGAAGCCAAGAAATTAGAAGCTGAGAGAGAAGAAAGGAGGTTACAAGCAGAGAGAGACCATGAGCTGAAAATGAGACAGCTTGATCTTGAACTTCAGGCTGGGATTATCACCCATGGTAATAGCTCACCTCATTCTGCGAATAGCTCTTTTCAGAACACAGCAAATGGGGCCATGAACTTCCACCTAGATCCATTTGTTGAAAAGGAGGACGCAATTGAGTCGTACCTGGATAGGTATGAAAGGCTAGCCTCTACATATGGACTGGAAAAGGAAAAATGGAGTCTAAAGTTATCCCAGGGATTGAGAGGTATTGCATATGATGTGTTTCTGAAACTCCCCAAAGAAGATCAGGAAAATTATGAAATACTAAAGCAAGCCTTACTGATCCGGTATGAAAAGAACTCTGAGGCATATAGGAAGAAATTTAGAACTTCTAAACCTCTACCTGGAGAAACATATAACCAGTTCTCAGCTAGGCTAGAAACGTATTTGTTGAAATGGAGTAGTTTAGGTAAGTATCAGAAAACCTACGAGGATCTGAAAGAAATGGTTATGTTAGAGCAAGTGAAAGATTCCATGTCTCAAGAAATGAGGAAATTCCTTATGGAACAAGGAGCAGAGAGGCTGGAAGACATTTTGAAATGTGCAGAGAGATACCAAGCAGCTCAAGCTGAATTGATAGGAACAAAAAGGAAGCAGGTAGAAGGATATAAGCCACCACCGCAGAATACCGATTTTGACCAGATGGATCAACCACACAGATACAAGCAAAGATTTGATAATAAGGACAAGAACCCTCAGACTCAGGAAAAGAAAACCCTACAAACAGGGAGATAAGTGGTGCAAATTTTGTAAGATGAGCAACCACAACACTGATGAATGTGGGAGGAAAAAACCCCTTCATCATGCTGCATGTCTACAGGTGAGGACTTCTGTTAGGAAGGAACTGACTGTGAGTCAGAATAGCCTCCATCACCCACCTACCCAGGAGATAGTGACTGTGAATGGCAAACAAGTCACAGGAATGTATGACACAGGTTTGTCCTATGACGCAGTCGTGTGTGCATCTCTGGTGTGCCCTGAACAAATCACCACAGAAACAGTAGACATTCAAGGGCCACTAAAAGGAACATCACCCCTTACTTTACCCATAGCAAAGATTCATGTCAGTTGTCGCTATGTGGAAGGGGAGATAAATGCAGCTGTGATAGATGATCCCTTTTACCCCCTAATGTTGGGGCGTAAATATGTTTTCTTAGGAGACCCTGTAAAACCTATGGTTATGGCAGGAATCCAGACCAAGGCTGACTCCAGGAACATAGAGAGGGACACCAACGTAAAATTTCATTCAACTGAAATGAAACGGGCTCAAGAAGCAGACAGCACGTTGAAGCCTTGTTTTGGCAAATTATCAAAAACACATAAAGCTCCAAGGAAAGGACATTTCTATATGGAACATGGACTCTTGTACAGGAAAGCTGGAAGAGGGACGAAAAGTCATGGTCAAATTGTTGTACCATCCACCTATAGGAATAAGGTTATAGGCTGGGGACACATATCAACTTTGAGTGAACACCTGGGTAATGGTGCCACAAAACAAAGAATAGCCACCCAGTTCTACTGGCCAGGTATTACGGAAGACATAAATCAGTATGTAAATTCCTGTCCAGAGTGCACCTATGTAGATTCAGAAAGTCGACGGAAGAGTCTTCATCAAAAATCTACAAGCAAACCAGCAATCAGGGGTACTCCCGAGATTTGCACGGGAGGGGAAAGGAAACATCCCACACAGGTTCAATTGCAGTCTGAACCCCATGCGCTGGAAAAAAGGAACAAATCATGTAGCGAAAATCAAAAACCTACGGATTTGCGAGGGAAAACCACATCCAACTATCATCGAAAAGAGGGCGGTAAACTTCATGGGAAACCTACCGACCCCGTTTCACCAGCAGTAAGAGCCTGGATGAAAAGCCGAACCGGAAGGAGAGAGAGATAGTAAAGGATGAATATATTATTGGAAAACAGAATGTGGGCGCAGATTTTCTTAGTCGCCATCCCACAGAGCTTGAGGAGGATAGAAAGAAGGAAAACTAACCTCGGAATGGTCGATTTGCAATTGTCTTGTACCCAATAGTTAAGCTAGATATCATCCAGCTTAAAATATGGGGGAGCTATGTCGCGAAATTGGTTTCAAGTCATTGCAAATGAGTTCAGTTAGTTTTATAAACCCATCTACGATCGAGTGACCGCTTTCAAAATGGCGGCGTATCAGCGAAATGTGTATCGGACAGAGGAAATCGCCAACGATAAATAAAAACGAAGGGAATCCGTATGAAAAGGATTTTACATTTCAGTACAGGGAAGGATGGTGTATAACTGCATATAAGATGGAACGGTAGGAAGTTCTCATTTACGGAGATATATGCGTATTTCGGCTGCCCACAGTTACGCTAAAAGCATGTAAACCCACTTCTGTTCTAAATATTAAAATCAACAAATAACAGTTTGGGAATTTACATGGATAGGAAGATAGAGTTTTATGAGCTGTATAAAACTAGATAAGAGGGAACAATATGGATATTATATATGCCGAGAATGATAAAGGCAAAATTTCAGTCGACGCACAGATCGGCCGAAATCACTGTTCGGGAAGGATTTTTCAGGTTAGGTTTAGGCTGTGACGTCGGTACTCTCCGATACGTCCGCGCTTTGCGTATAAGTAGCGGATCGGTAAACTGAGAGAGATACACAACGAAAGAGGTTTGAGCCAGACTGGAGACAGAGTTTCGCCACTATCCATGAATTGTGAGCGGATCGCCAGAAACATTTTTAAGTCCAGTATCTGAAGTCTGAGGGTAAGCGAAATTATGATAACTACCGTGTATAATATTTGTTATTTCAGGTTCATACAGAATTCACAAAATATGCCTGTATAATATTCATTGATATAACGTATTATTATTTTAATATGATTTATTCATGTGCATTATGGATGAGTGTTGCTTGTACAAAAAGTAATCACAAATAGCCCCACGGCCTAATGAAGTTATATTTATCATATTGCTTTATCGCTTACGAAGATAAAGGCAGTCCCATGGCAGAGATTGTCATAGGGAAATGAAGTGTTAGAAACTTCATCATGGAAGATCCCAGTTTACGAGGTTAAGGTGACTAGTCCCCTTCCTCGCTGCCTTTGCCTTCCCTAGTTCGAGCGCACAACTTTGTACCCATTTACAGCTGGTAAACTGGAGTGTTCTATAGCCAGTTTCAGTAGAAAGCAACCTGATCACGTGGTCACTCACTTTCTTTATTTATGTATTACTTTTGTGTAGATGCTAAGGATAGCATCAGTATTTGAATTTGTACTTGATATGATTTGGAAGGATCAAGTTATAGCATATGAAGGGATGTATAGGAGCGGAATAAACCAGATGATGTTTATTACTGATATGTTAATATTAATTCTGTATCATTGAAATGATGTTACTTGCTATGACTGTATAACTTTGACACCTGATGACTGACTTGTCTGACTTATGTGCTAGTCAGTTACACTTAATTGACATGTTAATATTAATGCTATATCACTGAAATGATGTCCTTACTTACTATGATTGTATAACGGTGACATCTGATGACTGACTGGTCTGACATCTGTGCTAGTCAGCTACAAGTCTAGCCAGATAATAGCCAAGGCTGATATGTTGCAGGTTCTATGAAATAACTCAAACCAGACTGTCCAGTATCAGAAGCCGGTGTAGTTCATCCGAGGCAATCCCACAAAAGTGCAGGACCCCAAAGAGTGAACTTCAACTGGTCATTGGCATCCCTACTGTTGGGCCTACCAAGTCTGATATCAGCAAAGGACAGTTTCAGCAGTATCAAGTTGGAAAGATAAGTGTCCTGTTTGACACTGACCACCTATACATGTGAAACAGCCAATAGTTGAAAACAATAAGTAACCATACATAAACTCAGTCAACTGATGACAGTTATCCTTAAATTCAAAGGACTAATAACAGTGAGTTCAGTAACTTTCTTATTTAAGATCTTGAAGTCTAAACAGACAATAATAGTAATTGTGTGAATATTTTTATATATATATGTATACTCTTTTTCCAACTAGTAGAAATAGAATAATAGTGCAATTATTAAACTATTTTAACTGTACCTGAGGATTTATTCACTTCTTCCATTTTGTGGGTTCAGTGAATGTACATTTTACTTATCCCCTAGCATATAAGTAATCATAAGATAGTCACAGGGAGGAGACACCTTAAATCCTGGTACTACTTCTTACCAACTGGGCCAGGGTTTTTACAGTCTGACTATTTTTATGATAACAATACACCAGTGCTTATTTCTAAGACTGGGGTATTACTTGTAAGGTCAGAACTCTTTACTGGCATACTCTTACATAATATATACATTTAAATAACCTCCCGCTACATCGGTTAATGTCTATTTATTTCTCACATCAGTTAATGTCTATTTATTTCTCACATCAGTTATTCCCTGTTTATTTCTCACATCAGTTAATGTCTATTTATTTGTCACATCAGTTAATGTCTATTTATTTCTCACATCAGTTAATGTCTATTTATTTGTCACATCAGTTAATGTCTATTTATTTCTCACATCAGTTAATGTCTATTTATTTCTCACATCAGTTAATGTCTATTTATTTGTCACATCAGTTAATGTCTATTTATTTCTCACATCAGTTAATGTCTATTTATTTGTCATATCAGTTAATGTCTATTTATTTGTCACATCAGTTAATGTCTATTTATTTCTCACATCAGTTATTCCCTATTTATTTATCACATCAGTTAATGTCTATTTATTTCTCACATCAGTTATTCCCTATTTATTTATCACATCAGTTAATGTCTATTTATTTGTCACATCAGTTATTCCCTATTCATGTTGACAGCTTCTCTCCTTTATCATCAGATAATATTATTTGTTGAATGCTGGCTGTATACACAATGAATGCATCCTCCCATATGTCCATTTCTACTATAAAAAAAAAGTCTTACATCTGGTGCCAAATTCCAGCATTCTTAGTCTCGTTGATTCATTGATTGCAGTGTCTTTTTCTAGCAGGCGATCAGTAATTGTCTTCAGTATTTCTCCCTTATCCATATCCCATGTCCCTACTTGGGGTGCACTCGAAGCTCTCTCATTGCCCTGCATCACCAGGACAGTAGATCCACACCAGTTCCTGAAGATTTGAGGCTTCTATGGATATTTTCCATTCATGCCAGAGCTATCCCCTTTGGACCTTCTGAAGCATGGACTGAGAGTCTGACACAATAACTGTCCTGGTTGATGGAGTTTCAGACAGCCATCTCAGGACTGTAGTAGCTTGCCTCTACATCCATTCTCAAGCTGGAGGTTGTTATCATGTAAGCTCCACTCTGTTCAGCGACAACTCTGCCCTTAACTCTAACCAAGAAGAACCATCCTGATTTCTCACCATAGACACATCAATGTACACAATGGAATCATCATCCCTTGAATGATCATTTATTAGTTGATTAATTTCCAGCTCTGCTTTCCCAGTGCCCTAAGCTCTGCACTCCCTGCCAAGGCTGATGATATGAGCCTTGCTGGTAGTTGGAATGACATCAAGTTTTCATGCACATACTTGTTACATTCCTGATGTTATGATACTAAGCCCAGATTAGTTAAACTCAAAATGTTATGATGTCATAGACTGGAAGGGAGGCATCAAAGAAGAGTAGGCTATTCAAAGAGCAGCAGCTGGGAGACTTTTTTAGGTCATAAATAGAGGATTCATCAGTAAAAGAGAAGTTCACAAGAAGACAAAGATGGCTGTATACTGCTCCACCTATGTTCCAGTCTTGACTTATGGATGCGAGTCATGGACAATGACTAAAACCCATAAAAGCCAGATCCAAACCTCAGAAATGAGGTATCTGAGGAAGGTGGTAGAAGTAACAAGAGATATGGTCTGCAACCAGACAATACAGCAAGGCCTTAAAACACAGCTCCTGCAGACTCAAGTAGAACAGTCTCAATATGACGGTTTGGCCATGTCTGCAGACTGAGAGAAGATTGGCTACCACGACGATTATGGGAAACTAAAAGCCAGGGATCCAGACCTCCAGGATGGCCTAGAGCTCACTGGGAGAACATTAGACAATCTTTGGAGGACCACTGGCTAGAATGGAACCAGGCCAGGAGGAAGACAGCCAATAGGATAGTATGGCACCTCTCTCTGGCAAACCTCTACACCCCAGGATAGAAGAGGAATGACTAAGTAAGTAAGTATGTCATGATGTCATGACACCAAGCCCAGATTAGTTAAACACAGAATGTTATGATGTCATGACACCAAGCCCAGATTAGTTAAACACAGAATGTTATGTCATGACACCAAGCCCAGATTAGTTAAACACAGAATGTTATGTCATGACACCAAGCCCAGATTAGTTAAACACAGAATGTTATGTCATGACACCAAGCCCAGATTAGTTAAACACAGAATGTTATGTCATGACACCAAGCCCAGATTAGTTAAACACAGAATGTTATGTCATGACACCAAGCCCAGATTAGTTAAACACAGAATGTTATGTCATGACGTCAAGCCCAGATTAGTTAAACACAGAATGTTATGTCATGACACCAAGCCCAGATTAGTTAAACACAGAATGTTATGTCATGAACCAAGCCCAGATTAGTTAAACACAGAATGTTATGTCATGACACCAAGCCCAGATTAGTTAAACACAGAATGTTATGTCATGACACCAAGCCCAGATTAGTTAAACACAGAATGTTATGTCATGACACCAAGCCCAGATTAGTTAAACACAGAATGTTATGTCATGACACCAAGCCCAGATTAGTTAAACACAGAATGTTATGTCATGACACCAAGCCCAGATTAGTTAAACACAGAATGTTATGTCATGATGTCAAGCCCAGATTAGTTAAACACAGAATGTTATGTCATGACACCAAGCCCAGATTAGTTAAACACAGAATGTTATGTCATGATGTCAAGCCCAGATTAGTTAAACACAGAATGTTATGTCATGACACCAAGCCCAGATTAGTTAAACACAGAATGTTATGTCATGATGTCAAGCCCAGATTAGTTAAACACAGAATGTTATGTCATGACACCAAGCCCAGATTAGTTAAACACAGAATGTTATGTCATGACACCAAGCCCAGATTAGTTAAACACAGAATGTTATGTCATGACACCAAGCCCAGATTAGTTAAACACAGAATGTTATGTCATGACACCAAGCCCAGATTAGTTAAACACAGAATGTTATGTCATGACACCAAGCCCAGACTAGTTAAACACAGAATGTTATGTCATGACACCAAGCCCAGATTAGTTAAACACATAATGTTATGTCATGACGTCATGCCCAGATTAGTTAAACACAGAATGTTATGTCATGACACCAAGCCCAGATTAGTTAAACACAGAATGTTATGTCATGACGTCATGCCCAGATTAGTTAAACACAGAATGTTATGTCATGACGTCATGCCCAGATTAGTAAAACACAGAATGTTATGTCATGACACCAAGCCCAGATTAGTTAGACACAGAATGTTATGTCATGACGTCATGCCCAGATTAGTTAAACACAGAATGTTATGTCATGACATCATGCCCAGATTAGTTAAACACAGAATGTTATGTCATGACATCATGCCCAGATTAGTTAAACACAGAATGTTATGTCATGACACCAAGCCCAGATTAGTTAAACACAGAATGTTATGTCATGGCACCAAGCCCAGATTAGTTAAACACAGAATGTTATGTCATGACACCAAGCCCAGATTAGTTAAACACAGAATGTTATGTCATGACGTCATGTCCAGATTAGTTAAATACATAATGTTATGTCATGACGTCATGCCCAGATTAGTTAAACACGGAATGTTATGTCATGATGTCATGCCCAGATTAGTTAAACACGGAATGTTATGTCATGACACCAAGCCCAGATTAGTTAAACACAGAATGTTATGTTATGACACCAAGCCCAGATTAGTTAAACACAGAATGTTATGTCATGACACCAAGCCCAGATTAGTTAAACACAGAATGTTATGTCATGACACCAAGCCCAGATTAGTTAAACACAGAATGTTATGTCATGACACCAAGCCCAGATTAGTTAAACACAGAATGTTATGTCATGACACCAAGCCCAGATTAGTTAAACACAGAATGTTATGTCATGACACCAAGCACAGATTAGTTAAACACAGAATGTTATGTCATGACACCAAGCCCAGATTAGTTAAACACAGAATGTTATGTCATGACACCAAGCCCAGATTAGTTAAACACAGAATGTTATGTCATGACACCAAGCCCAGATTAGTTAAACACAGAATGTTATGTCATGACACCAAGCCCAGATTAGTTAAACACAGAATGTTATGTCATGACACCAAGCCCAGATTAGTTAAACACAGAATGTTATGTCATGACACCAAGCCCAGATTAGTTAAACACAGAATGTTATGTCATGACACCAAGCCCAGATTAGTTAAACACAGAATGTTATGTCATGACACCAAGCCCAGATTACTTAAACACAGAATGTTATGTCATGACACCAAGCCCAGATTAGTTAAACACAGAATGTTATGTCATGACACCAAGCCCAGATTAGTTAAACACAGAATGTTATGTCATGACACCAAGCCCAGATTAGTTAAACACAGAATGTTATGTCATGACACCAAGCCCAGATTAGTTAAACACAGAATGTTATGTCATGACACCAAGCCCAGATTAGTTAAACACAGAATGTTATGTCATGACACCAAGCCCAGATTAGTTAAACACAGAATGTTATGTTATGACACCAAGCCCAGATTAGTTAAACACAGAATGTTATGTTATGACACCAAGCCCAGATTAGTTAAACACAGAATGTTATGTTATGACACCAAGCCCAGATTAGTTAAACACAGAATGTTATGTTATGACACCAAGCCCAGATTAGTTAAACACAGAATGTTATGTCATGACACCAAGCCCAGATTAGTTAAACACAGAATGTTATGTCATGACACCAAGCCCAGATTAGTTAAACACAGAATGTTATGTCATGACACCAAGCCCAGATTAGTTAAACACAGAATGTTATGTCATGACACCAAGCCCAGATTAGTTAAACACAGAATGTTATGTCATGACACCAAGCCCAGATTAGTTAAACACAGAATGTTATGTCATGACACCAAGCCCAGATTAGTTAAACACAGAATGTTATGTCATGACACCAAGCCCAGATTAGTTAAACACAGAATGTTATGTCATGACACCAAGCCCAGATTAGTTAAACACAGAATGTTATGTCATGACACCAAGCCCAGATTAGTTAAACACAGAATGTTATGTCATGACACCAAGCCCAGATTAGTTAAACACAGAATGTTATGTCATGACACCAAGCCCAGATTAGTTAAACACAGAATGTTATGTCATGACACCAAGCCCAGATTAGTTAAACACAGAATGTTATGTTATGACACCAAGCCCAGATTAGTTAAACACAGAATGTTATGTTATGACACCAAGCCCAGATTAGTTAAACACAGAATGTTATGTCATGACACCAAGCCCAGATTAGTTAAACACAGAATGTTATGTCATGACACCAAGCCCAGATTAGTTAAACACAGAATGTTATGTTATGACACCAAGCCCAGATTAGTTAAACACAGAATGTTATGTCATGACACCAAGCCCAGATTAGTTAAACACAGAATGTTATGTCATGACACCAAGCCCAGATTAGTTAAACACAGAATGTTATGTTATGACACCAAGCCCAGATTAGTTAAACACAGAATGTTATGTTATGACACCAAGCCCAGATTAGTTAAACACATAATGTTATGTTATGACACCAAGCCCAGATTAGTTAAACACAGAATGTTATGTCATGACACCAAGCCCAGATTAGTTAAACACAGAATGTTATGTCATGACACCAAGCCCAGATTAGTTAAACACAGAATGTTATGTCATGACACCAAGCCCAGATTAGTTAAACACAGAATGTTATGTCATGACACCAAGCCCAGATTAGTTAAACACAGAATGTTATGTCATGACACCAAGCCCAGACTAGTTTAAAACAGAATGTTATGTCATGACACCAAGCCCAGATTAGTTAAACACAGAATGTTATGTCATGACACCAAGCCCAGATTAGTTAAACACAGAATGTTATGTCATGACACCAAGCCCAGATTAGTTAAACACAGAATGTTATGTCATGACACCAAGCCCAGATTAGTTAAACACAGAATGTTATGTCATGACACCAAGCCCAGATTAGTTAAACACAGAATGTTATGTCATGACACCAAGCCCAGATTAGTTAAACACAGAATGTTATGTCATGACACCAAGCCCAGATTAGTTAAACACAGAATGTTATGTCATGACACCAAGCCCAGACCAAGCCCAGATGTTAGTTAACCAACACAGATTAGTTAAACATGTTATGACACCAAGCCCAGATTAGTTAAACACAGAATGTTATGTCATGACACCAAGCCCAGATTAGTTAAACACAGAATGTTATGTCATGACACCAAGCCCAGATTAGTTAAACACAGAATGTTATGTCATGACACCAAGCCCAGATTAGTTTTAAACACAGAATGTTATGTCATGACACCAAGCCCAGATTAGTTAAACACAGAATGTTATGTCATGACACCAAGCCCAGATTAGTTAAACACAGAATGTTATGTCATGACACCAAGCCCAGATTAGTTAAACCAAGAAACACAGAATGTTATGTCATGACACCAAGCCCAGATTAGTTAAACACAGAATGTTATGTCATGACACCAAGCCCAGATTAGTTAAACACAGAATGTTATGTCATGACACCAAGCCCAGATTAGTTAAACACAGAATGTTATGTCATGACACCAAGCCCAGATTAGTTAAACACAGAATGTTATGTCATGACACCAATGATTAGTTACCAGTCAGAATGTTATTGTCATGACACCAAGCCCAGATTAGTTAAACACAGAATTTATGTCATGACTAACTTCTCTCTTCCAATTCATAGATGAGAAGAGGAGTGAGCAAGAGAGAGACACAGTTAGAGTCATGACAAGATGAAGGACAGAGTGAGTAAAGCAAGAGAGAGATAGTTAGTGAGCATGAGAGACAGGGTGAGCAAGAGAGAGATTAGTGAGACAGAACACAGAATGACAGAGTGAGCAAGAGAGAGTCATGACACCAGAGAGACAGAGTGAGCAGAGAGAGGACAGAGTGAGCAAGAGAGAGACAGTGAGCAAAGAGAGACACAGAGCCCAGAGCAAGAGAGAGACAGACAGAGTGAGCAAGTGTATGTCAGAGTGACACCGAAGACCCAGAGTGAGCAGAGAGAGAAAGTGACAGAAGAGTGAGCAAGAGATGTCATGACAGAGAGAGAGACAGAGTGAGCAAAACAGAGACAGAGTGTTGTCAGAGAGAGACAGAGTGAGCAAGAGAGAAACACAGAGTTATGTCATGACAGACAGAGTGAGCAAGAGAGAGACAGAGTTAAAGAGAGACATGTTAGTAGGAGACAGGGTGAGAAGAGAGAGCCCAGAGTGAGTTAAAGAGAGAATGTTGATGCAGAGAGAGAGACAGTGTGACCAAGAGAGAGACAGAGTGAGCTAGAGAGACAGGTATTGAGCAAGAGAGAGACAGGGTGAGACAAGAGAGAGACAGAGTGAGCAAGAGACACAGAACAGAGTGAGCAAGTCATGAGTGACAGAAGAGACAGATTAGTTAGAAAGACAGAAGTTATGTCAGACAGAGACAGAGTCAAGAGAGAGATTCAGAGTGATACCAGAGAGAGACAGAGTCACAGATATTTGTTTTGAGTGAGACAGAGAACATGAGCACAGAGAGAGCAGAGTTTCTAGATTTTGACAGAGTTTTTAAGAGAGAAACATTTGAGCAAGAGAGAGACAGAGAGAAACAGAGACTGAGCAAGAGAGAGAGACAGAGTGAGCAAGAGAGAGACAGTGAGACAGAGAGAGACAGTGAGCAAGAGAGCAGAGTGAGCAAGAGAGAGACAGAGTGAGACAGAGTGAGCAAGAGAGAGACAGAGTGAGCAAGAGAGAGACAGAGTGAGCAAGAGAGAGACAGAGTGAGACAGAGAGAGACAGAGTGAGAGACAGAGTGAGCAAGAGAGAGACAGGGTGAGCAAGACAGAGACAGAGTGAGCAAGAGAGAGACAGAGAGAGACAGTGAGACACAGAGAGAGACAGAGAGAGACAGTGAGAGACAGAGTGAGCAAGAGAGAGACAGAGTGAGCAAGAGAGAGAGACAGAGTGAGCAAGAGAGAGACAGAGTGAGCAAGAGAGAGACAGTGAGCAAGAGAGAGACAGAGAGAGCAAGAGAGAGACAGAGAGAGACAGAGTGAGCAAGAGACAGAGTGAGCAAGAGAGAGACAGAGTGAGCAAGAGAGAGACAGAGTGAGCAAGAGAGAGACAGGGTGAGACAGAGAGAGACAGAGTGAGCAAGAGAGACAGAGTGAGACAGAGAGAGACAGAGTGAGCAAGAGAGAGACAGAGTGAGCAAGAGAGAGACAGAGTGAGCAAGAGAGAGACAGAGTGAGCAAGAGAGAGACAGAGTGAGCAAGAGAGAGACAGAGTGAGCAAGAGAGAGACAGAGTGAGCAAGAGAGAGACAGAGTGAGCAAGAGAGAGACAGAGTGAGCAAGAGAGAGACAGAGTGAGACAGAGAGAGACAGTGAGACACAGAGAGACAGAGTGAGACAGAGAGAGACAGTGAGACACAGAGAGAGACAGAGTGAGCAAGAGAGAGACAGAGTGAGCAAGAGAGAGACAGAGTGAGCAAGAGAGAGACAGAGTGAGCAAGAGAGAGAGAGACAGTGAGACACAGAGAGAGACAGAGTGAGCAAGAGAGAGACAGAGTGAGCAAGAGAGAGAGACAGAGTGAGCAAGAGAGAGACAGAGTGAGACAGAGACAGAGTGAGCAAGAGAGAGACAGAGTGAGCAAGAGAGAGAGAGAGCGAGAGAGAGACAGAGTGAGCAAGAGAGAGACAGAGTGAGCAAGAGAGAGAGACAGAGTGAGCAAGAGAGAGACAGAGTGAGCAAGAGAGAGACAGAGTGAGCAAGAGAGAGACAGAGTGAGCAAGAGAGAGACAGAGTGAGACAGAGAGAGACAGAGTGAGCAAGAGAGAGACAGAGTGAGCAAGAGAGAGACAGAGTGAGCAAGAGAGAGACAGTGAGACACAGAGAGAGACAGAGAGAGACAGTGAGAGACAGAGTGAGCAAGAGAGAGAGACAGAGTGAGCAAGAGAGAGACAGAGTGAGCAAGAGAGAGACAGTGAGCAAGAGAGAGACAGAGAGAGCAAGAGAGAGCAAGAGAGAGACAGAGTGAACAAGAGAGAGACAGAGTGAGACAGAGAGAGACAGAGAGAGACAGAGTGAGACAGAGTGAGCCAGAGAGAGACAGAGTGAGCAAGAGAGAGACAGAGTGAGCAAGAGAGAGACAGTGAGCAAGAGAGAGACAGAGTGAGCAAGAGAGAGACAGAGTGAGCAAGAGAGAGACAGAGAGAGACAGAGTGAGCCAGAGAGAGACAGAGAGAGACAGAGTGAGCAAGAGAGAGACAGAGTGAGCAAGAGAGAGACAGAGTGAGCAAGAGAGAGAGTGAGCAAGAGAGAGACAGAGTGAGCAAGAGAGAGACAGAGAGAGACAGAGAGAGACAGAGAGAGACAGAGTGAGCAAGAGAGAGACAGAGTGAGCAAGAGAGAGACAGAGAGAGACAGAGTGAGCAAGAGAGAGACAGAGTGAGCAAGAGAGAGACAGTGAGCAAGAGAGAGAGTGAGCAAGAGAGAGTGAGCAAGAGAGAGACAGAGTGAGACAGAGAGAGACAGAGAGAGACAGAGAGAGACAGAGTGAGCAAGACAGAGACAGAGTGAGCAAGAGAGAGACAGAAAGAGCAAGAGAGAGACAGAGTGAGCAAGAGAGAGACAGAGTGAGACAGAGTGAGCAAGAGAGACACAGAGAGAGACAGAGTGAGCAAGAGAGAGACAGAGTGAGACAGAGTGAGCAAGAGAGAGACAGAGTGAGCAAGAGAGAGACAGAGTGAGCTAGAGAGAGACAGAGTGAGCAAGAGAGAGACAGAGTGAGACAGAGAGAGACAGAGAGAGACAGAGTGAGCAAGAGAGAGACAGAGTGAGACAGAGAGAGACAGAGTGAGCAAGAGAGAGACAGAGTGAGCAAGAGAGAGACAGAGTGAGCAAGAGAGAGACAGAGTGAGACAGAGAGAGACAGAGTGAGACAGAGTGAGCAAGAGAGAGACAGAGTGAGCAAGAGAGAGACAGAGAGAGAACAAGTAGAATATCTCTATACTGACAATCAATAAATAAATCTTGTAGGTATGACGAAAATATAGACGATACACAGATTTTCTATAGATAAATTTCACAACCTAGAGAAGATAAGTATAAATCTGCACAGATACTTCACAACTTAGTGAAGACAGTTATTGTTATTGAACAAAATCAACATCTTTGTAATCTGGGCAAACCCATAGGTGCTCTTTCTCCCTCAGTATATGTCGAAGAGTGTGCTAACTGTTCCCGTAGCTCGCTGGTTGTATTCACCATACGATGCATCCTCTCAAACGTCCATCTCTACTAGCCTTACATTTGATGCCAAATTCCAAGTCTTAACCTTGATGATTCATCTAATGCAGTGTTGATCTCTAACAGGCAATCATTAATTGTTCTCAGTATCTCTCCCTTATCCATAGCCAGCATCCCCACTGTGGATGCTTCTTGATGCTAATCTGTCAGCTCTCTCATTACCGCAGACCCCTGCATGATCAGGATTAGTAGTTCCACACCAGCTCCTGCAGATACGAAGCTTCTATCAATGTTTTCCATTCTTGCCACTGCCAACCATTTTGAACCTTTTGAAGCATGGACTGAGAGTCTGACACAATGACTGCCTTTGTTAATGAAATTTTCAGTTAGCCACCTTAAGGCTGCAGTAACTGCCTCTACGTTCATTCTCATGCTGGAAGTTGTTGTCTTGTAAGCCCCATAATGTTCGGTGACGATTCTGCCCTTTACCCTAGCAGAGAAGCCCCAACTTGATTTCTCACCATGAATCACAGACCCATCTGTATATACAATGGCATAATTATCCCCAGCATGATCATGTATCAGTTGATTAATTTCCAGTTCTGATTTCCTATTACCCCAAGTTCTACACTCTCTGCCAAGGCTGATAATGACTTGCTAATAGTTAATCCAGATCTCATCTGACATACTCCACTCTTCCCCTTTCAATATATTTTCAACTGTGGTCACCTGTTTGATCATGGTCACTGCCAAACCCTGGCATGATCATGTATCAGTTGATTAATTTCCAGTTCTGCTTTCTCACTGATCCTTCACAACCTAGAGAATATAAGTATAGATTACCACAGATACTTCACAACCTAAAGATGATAAGTATATATTACCACAGATACTTCACAACCTAAAGATGATAAGTATATATTTCCACAGATACTTCACAACCTAAAGAGGATAAGTATATATTTCCACAGATACTTCACAACCTAAAGATGATAAGTATATATTTCCACAGATACTTCACAACCTAATGAAGATAAGTATAGACTCCACAGATACTTCACAACCTAGTGATGATAAGTATAGATTACCACAGATACTTCACAACCTAGTGATGATAAGTATAGATTACCACAGATACGTCACAACCTAGTGATGATAAGTATAGATTACCACAGATACTTCACAACCTAAAGATGATGAGTATAGATTACCACAGATACTTCACAACCTAAAGATAATAAGTATAGACTCCACAGATACTTCACTACCTAAAGATGATAAGTATAGATTACCACAGATACTTCACAACCTAAAGATGATAAATATAGATTACCACAGATACTTCACAACCTAAAGATGATAAGTATAGATTACCACAGATACTTCACAACCTAAAGATGATAAATATAGATTACCACAGATACTTCACAACCTAAAGATGATAAGTATAGATTACCACAGATACTTCACAACCTAAAGATGATGAAGTATAGATTACCACAGATACTTCACAACCTAAAGATGATAAGTATAGACTCCACAGATACTTCACAACCTAAAGATGATAAGTATAGATTTCAACAGACGCTTCACAACCAAGTGAAAATAAGTATACATCTTCAGAGATACTTCACAACCTAAAGATGATTAGTACATATCTCTACAGATACTTCACAACCTAGTGATGATAATTATAGATCTTCACACATACTTCACAACCTAGTGAAGATTTCCACAGATACTTTGCAACTCTTCGCAATCTAGTAATGATAGGTGTAGATCTCACATGTACAAAGACTTTGTAATAACACATGCAAAAACTCAAGCATGCACACACACAATGCTCCCATGTAGCCTGCTGTGCTAACACTAGAGGACATTCTTTAACCCTAGGTAGGTCATTTAACTCAAAGATCACAAGTCTGCATTTCTTTTTATTCAAGCACCCACATTTATCTTTTCAGGGCTTGTCTATTTAGAATGTTCAGAGTAGATTGTGGTTTACAGGAATTAAACAGGCAACAATTATCAACAATATAATAAATGGTTTACAATAATTAAATATGCTATGGTTATCATCATTTGCATATATAATAAAGGGTTTACAAGAATTAAACATACAAAAATTATCAACACTTGCAGATATGTAATGTCATAATTTTGCACTCTTCAAAAATTGGACAAGCTGGCAAGTAGCTGGTGTCAAGGCCAATAATTTAGGAAACATTCTGAATGGTAAACTATACATAAAGATGAAAATTTCTACCTGTCAGCCAGCTACAACACTTACAGATCAGCTCTCTGAGCACAAACATACATGACAGTTTCAAACCTGTCAACCTGTATGGGATTTCCTGTACAACGTATGGGAAACTGACACTTTTAGCTATGTGCGGTCGTACAAGGTCGTTGCACAGATTTTCTCGAGAAAAAAGAAATCAATATTATTCGCTAATCCATGTTTTGCTTTTTTACCATTTTGTTAAAAGACCCGGCATGTCTTGGTGTCTTTTAAAACGAGATCTCACTCGGCAACCAATCACATCTTTTTAAAAGACAAAAGATATAGCCATCTTTTGTATTAGTAAGACGAATCACCTATTGTTTTTATACCTATCCACCCTACACCACGTCTCACCACACCTAACCTCAGCTCTCCTCATCTTCCTCCAGCGAGACCCAGAAAAATGCTTCTGGGTCTCGCAGGAGGTAAGATGAGGAGAGCTAGGTTAGGTTGTGGTGAGACGTGGTGTAGGGTGGATAGGTCTAAAAAACAATAGGTGATTCGTCTTACTAATCACTAAAAGATGGCTATATCTTTTGTCTTTTAAAAAGATGTGATTGGTTGCCGAGTGAGATCTCGGTTTAAAAGACACCAAGACATGCCGGGTCTTTTAACAAAATGGTAAAAAGCAAAACATGGATTAAGCGAATATATTTTGATTTCTTTTTTTCTCGAGAAAATCTGTGCGTAAACGTTACCTTGTACGACCGCACATAGCTAAAAGTGGTCAGTTTCCCATAAACGTTGTACAGGAAATCCCCAATACAGGTTGACAGGTTTGATAAACTGTCATGTATGTTTATTGTGCTCAGAGAGCTGATCTGTAAGTGTTGTAGCTGGCTGACAGGTAGAAATTTTCATCTTTATGTATTTTTAACCATTCAGAATGTTTCCTTAAATTATTGGCCTTGACTCAACCAGCTACTTGCCAGCTTGATCCAATTTTTGAAGAGTGCAAAAATTATGAACATTACATATCTGCAAGTGTTGAAAATTTTTTGTATGTTTAATTCATTGTAAACCCTTTATTATATATGCAAAGTGATGATAACCATAGCATATTTAATTATTGTAAACCATTTATTATATTGTTGAAATTGTTGCCTGTTTAATTCCTGTAACAACAATCTACTCTGAAAAGGTTTCTAAATAGACCAAGCCCTGAAAAGATAAATGTGGGTGCTTGAATAAAAAGAAATGCAGACTTGTGATCTTTGAGTTAAATGACCTACCTAGGGTTAAAGAATGTCCTCTAGTGTTAGCACAGCATGGCTACATGGGAGCATTTGTGTAGATGCATGCTTGAGTTTTTTGCATGTGTTATTACAAAGTCATTGTACTTGTGAGATCTACACCTATCATTACTAAGATTGCGAAGAGTTTCAAAAGTATCTGTGGAAATCTTCACTAGGTTGTTTGAAGTATGTGTGAAGATGTCCTTCTATAATTATCATCACTAGGTTGTGAAGTATCTGTAGAGATATGTACTAAATCAATCTTTAGGTTGTGAAGTATCTCTTGAAGATGTATACTTATTTTCACTTGGTTGTGAAGCGTCCTGTTGAAATCTATACTTATCATCTTTAGGTTGTGAAGTATCTGTGGAGTCTATACATATCATCTTTAGGTTGTGAAGTATCTGTGGTAATCTATACTTCATCATCTCTAGTTGTGAAGTAATCTGTGGTAATCTATACTTATCATCTTTAGGTTGTGAAGTATCTGTGGTAATCTATATTTATCATCTTTAGGTTGTTAGTGTATCTGTGGTAAATCTATACTTATCATCTTTAGGTTGTGAAGTATCTGTGGTAATCTATATTTATCATCTTTAGGTTGTGAAGTATCTGTGGTAATCTATACTTATCATCTTTAGGTAGTGAAGTATCTGTGGAGTCTATACTTATTATCTTTAGGTTGTGAAGTATCTGTGGTAATCTATACTCATGATCTTTTGGTTGTGAAGTCCTTCTGTGGTAATCTAATACTTATCATCACTAGGTTGTGACGTATCTGTGGTAATCTATACTTATCATCACTAGGTTGTGAAGTATCTGTGGTAATCTATACTTATCATCACTAGGTTGTGAAGTATCTGTGGAGTCTATACTTATCTTCATTAGGTTGTGAAGTATCTGTGGAAATATATACTTATCATCTTTAGGTTGTGAAGTATCTGTGGAAATATATACTTATCCTCTTTAGGTTGTGAAGTATCTGTGGAAAATATTATACTTATCATCTTTAGGTTGTGAAGTATCTGTGGAAATATATACTTATCCTCTTTAGGTTGTGAAGTATCTGTGGAAATATATACTTATCATCTCTAGGTTGTGAAGGATCAGTGAGAAAGCAGAACTGGAAATTAATCAACTGATACATGATCATGCCAGGGTTTGGCAGTGACCATGATCAAACAGGTGACCACAGTTGAAAAATAAATTGAAAGGGGAAGAGTGGAGTATGTCAGATGAGATCTGGATTAACTATTAGCACAAGTCATTTTCAGCCTTGGCAGAGAGTGTAGAAACTTGGGGTAATAGGAAATCAGAACTGAAAATTAATCAACTGATGACATGATCATGCTGGGGTTAATTATGCCATTGTATATACAGATGGGTCTGATGATTTCATGGTTTGAGAAAATCAAGTTGGGGCTTCTCTGCTAGGGTTAATGGGCAGAATCGTCACCCGTCCGAACATATGGGGGCTTTACAAAGACAACAACTTCCGAGCAAAGAGAATGAACGATAGAGGCTGTTATGTTACTGCAGCCTTTAATGGTTGAGCTAACTGTAAAAAATTTCATTAACAAAGGCAGTCATTGTGTCAGACCCTCTCAGTTCCATGGCTTCAAAAGGTTTCAAATGGTTCGGCATGTGGCGAAAGAATGTAAAACATTGTTAGAAGCTTCGTATCTGCAGGAGCTGGTGTGGAACACTAATATACTTATCAAGCAGGGGTCTGCGGTAATGAGAGTGCTGACTGATAAGCATCAAGATGAATCCATAAGCGGGAGATGCTGGACTAGGAGTTGGCGGGTCGTTGGTTTGTAGGGTGTGGTACTGGTGCCGAGTAGGTGATTGCCTTGATTTTGGGTGATCAACACGGGGTGTAGATGAAATCATTATAGGCTAAGACCGGTGGATGCTGATTTGGCAACAGTTGTTAAAGGGTAGAAGAGATGGACGTATGATATTGGGTGGGTGTGTGGGTCGAGTTGGTACAACCAGCGTGGATGCGTTGGGAACGTTTTCTTACACTCTGGGACATGGTACTGTAGTGGAGTTATTGGGTGACCTATAGAAGTTTGCCAGATTACAAATATGTAGGTGGGTGTTTGTTCACATAAGCAGTTACCTTGGGTATCACTGTGGTTATTTGAGGGTGTCTGTGCAGATTTATGGTTATCTACTCTAGGTTGATGATAATTGGGGGGTTGGTGAAACGTGATTGTGGGTTTATACTGAGGGACGCGTGGGGGTCATACTGGTAGATTGTGCATTTTGAGGTGGTGATTGACAGTGTGGGGAGGATGTAATCTAATAGGTGTCTCTGCTCTGTCTCTCTCTTGCTCACTCTGGTCTCTCTCTTGCTCACTCCTGTTCTCACTCTGTGATCTCTATGGCTCAGCGCGTGTCATAAATAGGGCGCGATATTAGATAGAGGGAGCTCTACTAGTTGCCAGCGGGTGTGAGATACCCCCCCCCTCCCCCCTCCCCCCCCCCCCCCCCCCACCCCCCCCCCCCACCCTAGAGGGAGAGACCCCCCCCAGATAGAAGCGGAGAGCGCGTGCGATCACTCTGTCTCTCTCTAGCTCACTCGGTCACACTCGAGGTCCTTCACTAGGCGGGAACTTGGGGACTGAGGGAGTCGAGATGGAGAGCGCAGGGAGAAAGATGGATAGATGAGGGCGATCACTCATGTCTCTAGACCTATAGTGAGCTCTAGACACTCTAGAGAGGAGTGAGTCTCCTCTCTTGCTCACTCTGTCTCTTCATAGAGCTCAGAAGCGGTCTAAGATAGACTCTGTCTTCTAGATGGAGAGAGAGGGAGATAGAGGGAGAGAAGAGGGGGAGAGAGAGGGAGAAAGTCTTTCTCTCTAGAGGGGAGGACTTCTCACTCTAGAGGGTCTGAGAAGAGGGAAGGGGGGAGACTGTCCTCTGTCTTGACTCAGAAGGTGAGAGGGAGGGCATTCACTCTGACTCCTCTCTTGGGAGACTCTCTCTTGCTCAGAGAGATCCTCTTGATAGACTGAGGAGAGCATAGCTCAGAGAGTCTCTCTCTAGGGCGAGAGAGTGATATAGGGGAGGAGAGGGTCTGATAGAGGCGAGAGAGGGGAGAGAGAGGGAGATAAGAGGGGAGAAGAGAGGGAGCTCTCGGGAGAGAGAGGGAGAGAGAGGGAGATAGAGGGATAGAGAGGTGACTAGAGGGAGATCTCTTGCTCATTATGAAGAGAGGGAGCTCAGAGGTCGAGCTCGGGCTCACACATAGCACTCTAGAGAGTGACTCTGACTCGCTCTTGCGCGACTCTGTCTCTCTCTGAGCTCTCGGGAGGCTCACTCTGTCTCTCAGAAGCTCAGGGAGATCACTCTCTGGCGAGAAGATGACTACTCGATGGAGTCAGCTATGGAGCTAGAGGAGAGAGAGGGAGATAGATCATGTCCTCTCGACTTGCTCAATTTTCCTCTCTATTGCTCCCTAGCTGGTCCTCTCTATTGCGACTCTAGAGTGGGATCTAAGATGGGGAAGATCTGGGATATGACTCTGAGAGAGGGATAGAGCTCTAGATAGAGGTCTGACTCTGAGGGGGATCTGTTCACTCTGTAGCTCTCTTTGCTCTCTTAGAGGGAGAGAGGGGGAGAGAGAGCTGCAGCTCGGGTCTCTATCTGATGGATATACGATGGATAGCGAGTGAGCCTCGCTGTAGTCTCTCTCTATTTGCTCAATCTGTCTCACACTTAGCTCACTCTTGTCTCTCACTGGTCTTATCCACTCTGTCTCACTCTGTGTTCTTCAATGTTCTCATCTCTGGTCTATCTCCTCTTTGCTCACTCTGTCCTCTGTCTTGCCTCACCCTTGTCTCTCTCTGTTCTCACCTTCCCATGTCATCTCCTCTAGCACACTCTGTCTCTCCTCTGTATCTTTTTTTTTTCACCCTGTCTCTCCCTTGCTCAACACTGTCATCTCTCTTGCTCCACTCTGTCCATCTCTGCTGTCACAACCCTAGTTCTCTCTCTTTGTCTCACCCTGTCTCTCTCTTGCTCACTCTGTCTCTCTCTTGCTCACTCTGTCTCTCTCTTGCTCACTCTGTCTCTCTCTTGCTCACTCTGTCTCTCTCTTGCTCACTCTGTCTCTTGCTCACTCTGTCTCTCTCTGGCTCTCTCTTGCTCTCTCTGTCTCTCTCTTGCTCACTGTCTCTCTCTTGCTCACTCTGTCTCTCTCTTGCTCACTCTGTCTCTCTCTCTTGCTCACTCTGTCTCTCTCTTGCTCACTCTGTCTCTCACTGTCTCTCTCTGTCTCACTCTGTCTCTCTCTTGCTCACCCTGTCTCTCTCTTGCTCACTCTATCTCTCTCTTGCTCACTCTGTCTCACTCTGTCTCTCTCTTGCTCACTCTGTCTCTCTGTGTCTCTCTCTTGCTCACTCCTCTTCTCAGTCTATGAATAAAGAACAGAAGAGAGAAGTTAGAGTGAGGAAAATATTTTATTAAAAATCAACAAATATAGAAAGAGCAGCTCTGATGTTGATACAATAACAAAACAAATAATGTGACTGTATCATGGTATCATTCTGAATTTAACAAATATTGACTTGGTGTCATGACATAACATTCTGTGTTTAACTAATCTGGGCTTGGTGTCATGACATAACATTCTGTGTTTAACTAATCTGGGCTTGGTGTCATGACATAACATTCTGTGTTTAACTAATCTGGGCTTGGTGTCATGACATAACATTCTGTGTTTAACTAATCTGGGCTTGGTGTCATGACATAACATTCTGTGTTTAACTAATCTGGGCATGACGTCATGACATAACATTCTGTGTTTAACTAATCTGGGCTTGGTGTCATGACATAACATTCTGTGTTTAACATAATCTGGCTTGGTGTCATGACATAACATTCTGTGTTTTAACTAAACTGGGCTGGTGTCATGACATAACATTCTGTGTTTTTAACTTAATCTACTGGCTTGGTGTCTATGACATAACATTCTGTGTTTAAACTAATCTGGGCCTTGGGTGTCTTGACAATAACATTCATGTGTTTAACTATATCTGGGCTTGGTGTCATGACATAACATTATGGGTGTAAAGAATTTGGGCTTGGTGTCATCTATGACACATAACATTCTGTGTATTTAACTAATCTGGGCTTGGTGTCATGACATGACAAAACATTCTTGTGTCTTAAACTAGTCTGGGCTTGGTTGTACATGACATAACATTCTGTGTGTTTAACTAATCTGGGCTTGGTGTTATGACATAACATTCTGTGTTTAATCTAATCTGGTTTTTGGTGTATTGGACATAACATTCTGTGTTTAATACCTAATCTGGATTTGGTGTCATGACATAAACATTCGGTGTTTTTAACTAATATGGGCTTGACATGTCATGACATAACATTCTGTGTCTAACTAATCTGGGCTTAGTGTCATGACATAACATTCTGTGTTTTAACTAATTGGCTTGACATCATGACATAACAAATCCTGTGTTTAATAATCTGGGCTTGACATCATGACATAACATTCTGTGTTTAACCTAATACTGGGCTTGGTGTCATGACATAACATTCTGTGTTTAACTTAATATGGGCTTGGCGTGTCTTTGACATAACATTCTGTGTTTAATCTAAATCTGGGCTTGGTGTCATGACATTCACATTCTGTGTTTAACTAGATCTGGGGCTTGGTGTCATGACATAACATTCTGTGTTTAACTATATGCTGGGCTTGGTGTCATAACATAACATTCTGTGTTTAACTAATCTGGGACTTGGTGTCATAACAGTAACATTCTGTGTTTAACTAATCTGGGCTTGGTGTCATGACATAACAGTTCTGTGTTTAACTAATCTGGGCTTGGTTTCCATGACATAACATTCTGTGTTTAACTTTATGTGTGTAATAACTGGGCTTGGTGTCATGACATAACATTCAGTGTTTAACTTATTGGGTTGGTGTAATCTATATCAACTAACATTATGTGTTTAACTAATCTGGGCTTGGTGTCATAACATAACATTATGTGTTTAACTATCTGGGCTTGGTGTCATAACATAACATTATGTGTTGTAACTAATCTGGGCTTGGAGTCCATAAATATAACATTCTGTGTTTAACTAATCTGGGCTTGGTGTCAATAACATAACATTCTGTGTTTAACTAATCTGGGCTTGGTGTCATGACAGTAAACATTCTGTGTTTATAATTAATCTGGGCTTGGTGTCATGACATAACATTCTGTGTTTAACTAATCTGGGCTTGGTGTCATGACATAACATTCTGTGTTTAACTATCTGGGCTTGGTGTCATGACATAAACATTCTGTGTTTAACTAATCTGGGCTTGGTGTCATTGACATAACATTCTGTGTTTAACTAATCTGGGCTGGTGTCATGACATACATTCTGTGTTTAACTAATCTGTGCATGGTGTCATGACATAACATTCTGTGTTTAACTAATCTGGGCTTGGTGTCATGAACATAACATTCTGTGTTTAACTAATCTGGGCTTGGTGTCATGACATAACATACAGTGTTTAACTAATCTGGGCTTGGTGTCATGACTTAACATTCTGTGTTCTTAACTTTAATCTGGGTTGGTGTCCATGACATAACATTCTGTGTATTAACTAATCTGTGCTTGGTGTCATGAAAACCCCCCATTTTTTTTTTTTTAAAACCAATTTTTTTTCTGTGTTTAACTAATCTGGGCTTGGTGTCATGAACACATAACATTCTGTGTTTAACTAATCTGGGCTTGGTGTCATGACATAAACAAATCTGTGTTTAAAAACTAATCTGGGCATGTGTGTCATGACTTTAACATTCTGTGTTTAACTATCTGGGCTTGGTGTCATGACATAACATTCTGTGATTTAACTAATCTGGGCTTTGGTGTCAATAAACATAACATTATGTGTTTAACTAATCTGGGCTTGGTGTCATACATACCAATTCTGTGTTTAACTAATCTGGGCTTGGTGTCATAACATAACATTCTGTGTTTAACTAATCTGGGCTTGGTGTCATGACATAACATTCTGTGTTTAACTCATCTGGGCTTGGTGTCATAACATAACAATCTGTTTTTGATACTAATCTGGGCATCTTGGTGTCTTGAATAAAACCTTCTGTGTTTAACTAATCTGGGCTTGGTGTCATGCATAACATTCTGTGTTTAAACTAATCTGGGCTTGGTGTCATGACATAACATTCTGTGTTTAGCTAATCTGGGCTTGGTGTTGTGACAGAACCTTCTGTGTTTAACTAATCTGGGGCTTGGTGTCATGACATAACATTCTGTGTTTAACTAATCTGGGCTTGGTGTCAGACATAACATTCTTGTGTTTATGTAATCTGAGGCTTGTGTCCATTGGACATAACATATCTGGGTTTTAAACTAAACTTTGGATGTTCATGACATAACATTCTGTGTTTAACTAATCTGGGCTTGGTGTCATGACATAACATTCTGTGTTTTAACTAATCTGGGCTTGGTGTCATGACATAACATTCTGTGTTTAACTAATCTGGGCTTGGTTGTAATGAATTTAACATTCTGTTTGTTTAACTAATCTGGGCTTGGTGCTCATGACATTAACATTCTGTGTTTAACTAATCTGGGGCTTGGTGTCATGACATAACATTCTGATGTTTAACTAATCTGTGCTTGGTGTCATGACATAACATTCTTGTGTTTAACTAATCTGGGCTTGGTGTCATGACATAACATTCATTCTTGGTGTTACATAAATCTCTGATGTTTAACTAATCTGGGCTGGGTGTCAGGACATAACATTCTGTGTTTAACTAATCTGGGCGTGGTGTCATGACATAACATTCTGTGTTTAACTAATCTGGGCTGGGTGGCATGACATAAACATTCTGTGTTTAACTAATCTGGGCTTGGTGTCATAACATAACATTCTGTGTTTAACTAATCTGGGCTTGGGGTCATGACGTAGCATTCCGTGTTTAGCTAAGCTGGGCATGACGTCATGACATAACATTCAGTGTTTAACTAATCTGGGCATGACGTCATGACATAAACATTATGTGTATTTAACTAATCTGGACATGACGGTCGTATGACATAACATTCTGTGTTTACCTAATCTGGGCTTGGTGTAATGACATAGCATTATGTGTTTAACTAATCTGGGATTGCCATCCTGACATAGCCTTCTGTGTTTAACTAATCTGGGATTGGTGTCATGACATAACCATTCTGTGGTTTAACATAATCTGGGCATGATGTCTATGACATAACATTCTGTGTTTAAACTAATCTGGGCATGATGTCATGACATAACATTCTGTGTATAACTAAATCTGGGCATGGAGTCATGACATAACTTTCTGTGTCATAACTAATCGGGGCTTGGTGTCATGACATATAATTCTGTGTTTTACTAATCTGGCATGACGTCATGACATAACATTCTGTGTTTAACTAATCTGGGCATGACGTACATGACATAACAGTCTGTGTTTAACTAATATCTGGGCTTGGTGTCATCGTCATAACATTCTGTCATGTTTAACTAATCTGGGCATGACGTACATGACATAACATTATGTGTTTAACTAATCTGGGCTTGGTGTCATGACATAACATTTCTGTGTTAAACTAGTCTGGGATTGGTGTCATGACATAAACATTCTGTGTCTTAACTAAATCTGGGCTTGGTTGTCATGACATAACATTACTGTGTTTAACTAATCTGAGGCTTGGTGTCATGACATAACATTCTGTGTTTAACTAATCTGGGCTTGGTGTCATGACATAACATTCTGTGTTTTTAACTAATCTGGGCTTGGTGTCCCCCATGACTAACATTCTGTGTTTTTTAACTAATCTGGGGCTTGACATCATGACATAACATTCTGTGTTTAATAACTAATCTGGGCTTGGTGTATGTCACGCACATAACATTCCTGTGTTTAACTAATCTGGGCTTGACATCATGACATAACATTCTGTGTGTTTAACTAATCTGGGCTTGGTTTTGTCATGACATAACATTTTCTGTGTTTAACTAATCTGGGCTTGACATCATGACTTTAACATTCTGTGTTTAACTAATCTGGGGCTTGGTGTGTCATGACATAACTTTCTGTGTTTAACTAATCTGGGCTTGGTGTCATGACATACATATCTGTGTTTAACTAATCTGGGCTATTGGTGTTGTCATGACATAACATTCTGTTGTTTAACTAGATTCTGGGCTTGGTGTCATGAATAACATTCTGTGTTTAACTAATCTGGGCTTGGTGTCATGAAATAACATTCTGAGTTTATAACTATCTGGGCATGGTTCATGACATTAGACATTCTGTGTTTAACTAATCTGGGGCTTGGTGTCATGACAATAACTTCTGTGTTGTAACTTATCTGGCTTGACGTCATGACATAACATTCTGTGTTTAACTAATCTGTTGGGCTTGGTCGTGTCATGACATAAACATTCTGTGTTTAAACTAATCTGGGCTTGGTGTCATGAATCGATAACATTCTGTGCTTTAACTAATCTGGGGCTTGGTGTTCATGACATAACATTCTGTGTTTAAACGAATCTGGGGCCTTGGTGTCATGATCATTGAACATCTGTGTTTAACTAATCTTGTGGCTTGGTGTCTTGACATAACATTCTGTGTTTAACTAATCTTGGCTTGGTGTCATGACATCATAACATTCTGTGTTTAACTATTGGGCTTGGTGTCATGACATCATGACATACTTACTTACTTAGTAATTTCCTCTTCTATCATGGGTTGTTAGAGGTTTGCCAGAGAGAGGTGCCATTACTATCCTATTGGCTGTCTTCCTCCATGGCCTGGTTCCATTCTAGCCAGTGGTCCTCTCAAAGATTGTCTAATGTTGTTCTCCCAGTGAGCTCTAGGCCGTCCTGGAGGTCTGGATCCCTGGCTTTTAGTTTCCCATAATCGTCGTGGTAGCCAATCTTCTCTCAGTCTGCAGACATGGCCAAACTATCGTCATATTGAGACTGTTCTACTTGAGTCTGCAGAAGCTGTGTTTTAAGGCCTTGCTGTATTGTCTGGTTGCAGACCATATCTCTTGTTACTTCTACCACCTTACTCAGATACCTCATTTCTGAGGTTTGGATCTGGCTTTTATGGGTTTTAGTCATTGTCCATGACTCGCATCCATAAGTCAAGACTGGAACATAGGTGGAGCAGTATTACAGCCATCTTTGTCTTCTTGTGAACTTCTCCTTTTACTGATGAATCCTTATTTATGACCGAAAAAAATGTCTCCCAGCTGCTTGCTCTTTGAATAGCCTACTCTTCTTTGATGCCTCCCTTCCAGTCTATGACATCATAACATTTTGTGTTTAACTAATCTGGGCTTAGTATCATAATAATCAGGAATGTAACAAGTATGTGAATGAAAACTTGATGTCATTCCAACTACCATCAAGGCTCATATCATCAGCCTTGGAGGGAGTGCAGAGCATAGGGCACTGGGAAAAGCAGAGCTGGAAATTAATCAACTAATAAATGATCATTCAAGGGATGATGATTCCATTGTGTACATTGATGTGTTCTATGTGTGAGAAAATCAGGATTGGTTCTTATTGGTTTTAGAGTTAAGGGCAGAGTTGTCGCTGAACAGAGTGGAGCTTACATGATAACAAACCTCCAGCTTGAGAATGGATGTAGAGGCAAAGCTACTTACAGAGTACTGAGATGAAGATGGCTGTCTGAAAACTCCATCAACCAGGACACGTTATGGTGTGTCAGGACCTCTCAGTCCATGCTTCAGAAGGTCCAAAGGGGATAGCTCTGGCATGAATGAAAAATATCCATAGAAGCCTCAAATCTTCAGAGAACTGGTAGTTGATCTACTGTCCTGGTGATGCAGGGCAATGAGAGAGCTTCGAGTGCACCCCAAAGTAGGGACATGGGATAATGTGATAAGGGAGAAATACTGAAGACAATTACTGATCGCCTGCTAGAAAAAGACACTGCAATCAATGATATCAACGACGGGACTAAGAATGCTGGAATTTTGGCACAGATGTTTAGACCTTTTTTTTTTATAGTAGAAATTGGACATATGGAGAGGATTGCATTTCAATTGTGTATACAGCTGCATTCAGACAAAATAATTTTATATGATGATAAAGGAAAGAGAAGCTGTCAACATGAATAGGGAATACCTGATGTGACAAATAAATAGACATTAAACTGATGTGATAAATAAATTGGGATAACTTGATGTGAGAATAAATAGACATTAATGATGTGATAAATAAATAGGGAATAACTGATGTGAGAAATAAATTTAGACATTTAACTGATGTGACACAATAAAATAGACATTTTAACTGATTATGACAAATAAATAGACATTAACTGATGTGAGAAATAAATAGGACATTAAATGATGTGGACAAATAAATAGACATGAACTGATGTGAGAAATAATTAGACATTAAATGATGTGAGAAATAAATAGACATTAACTGATGTGACAAATAAATAGACATTACTGATGTGTGAGAAATAAATAGACATTAACTGATATGTGACAAATAAATAGACATTAACTGATGTGAGAAATAAACAGGGAATAAAACTGATGTGAGAAATAAATGACATTAATGATGTGAGAAATAAAAATAGACATTAACCGATGTAGCTGGAGGTTTTATTTAAATGTATATATCTATGTAAGAGTATGCCAGTAAAGAGTTCTGACCTTACAAGTAATACCCCAGTCTTAGAAATAAGCACTGGTGTATTGTTATCATAAAAATAGTCAGACTGTAAAAACCCTGGCCCAGTGGTAAAGAGTAGTACCAGGTTTAGGTGTCTCCTCCCTGTGACTATCTTATGATTACTTATATGCTCTAGGGGATAAGTAAAATGTACATTCACTGAACCCACAAAATGGAAGAAGTGAATAAATCCTCAGGTACAGTTAAAATAGTTTAATAATTGCACTATTATTCTATTTCTACTAGTTGGAAAAGAGTATACACATATATATATAAAATATTCACACAATTACTATTATTGTCTGTTTAGACTTCAAGATCTTAAATAAGAAAGTTACTGAAATCACTGTTATTAGTCCTTTGAATTTAAGGATAACTGTCATCAGTTGACTGAGTTTATGTATGGTTACTTATTGTTTTCAACTATTGGCTGTTTCACATGTATAGGTGGTCAGTGTCAAAACAGGGACACTTATTATCTTTCCAACTTGGTACTGCTGAAACTGTCCTTTGCTGATATCAGACTTGGTAGGCCCAACAGTAGGGATGCCAATGACCAGTTGAAGTTCACTCTTTGGGGTCCTGCACTTTTGTGGGATTGCCTCGGATGAACTGCACCGGCTTCTGATACTGGACAGTCTGGTTTGAGTTATTTCATGGAACCTGCAACATATCAGCCTTGGCTAGTATCTGGCTAGACTTGTAGCTGACTAGCACAGATGTCAGACCAGTCAGTCATCAGATGTCACCGTATACAATCATAGTAAGTAAGGACATCATTTCAGTGATATAGCATTAATATTTACATTTCAAGTAAGTGTAACTGACTAGCACATAAGTCAGACAAGTCAGTCATCAGGTGTCAAAGTTATACAGTCATAGCAAGTAACATCATTTCAATGATACAGAATTAATATTAACATATCAGTAATAAACATCATCTGGTTTATTCCGCTCCTATACATCCCTTCATATGCTATAACTTGATCCTTCCAAATCATATCAAGTACAAATTCAAATACTGATGCTATCCTTAGCATCTACACAAAAGTAATACATAAATAAAGAAAGTGAGTGACCACGTGATCAGGTTGCTTTCTACTGAAAACTGGCTAATAGAACACTCCAGTTTACCAGCTGTAAATGGGTACAAAGTTGTGCGCTCGAAGTATGGAAGGCAATGTCAGCCAGGAAGGGGACTAGTCACCTTAACCTCGTAAACTGGGATCTTCCATGATGAAGTTTCTAACACTTCATTTCCCTATGACAATCTCTGCCATGGGACTGCCTTTATCTTCGTAAGCGATAAAGCAATATGATAAATATAACTTCATTAGCGTGGGGCTATTTGTGATTACTTTTTGTACAAGCAACACTTCATCCATAATGCAATGAATAAATCATATTAAAATAATAATACGTTATATCAATGACTATTATACAGGCATATTTGTGAATTCTATATGAACCTGAAATAACAAATATTATACACGGTAGTTATCATAATTTCGCTTACCCTCAGACTTCAGATACTGGACTTAAAAATGTTTCTGGCGATCCGCTCACAATTCATGGATAGTGGCGAAACTCTGCCTCCAGTCTGGCTCAAACCTCTTTCGTTGTGTATCTCTCTCAGTTTACCGATCCGCTACTTATACGCAAAGCGCGGACGTATCGGAGAGTACCGACGTCACAGCCTAAACCTAACCTGAAAAATCCTTCCCGAACAGTGATTTCGGCCGATCTGTGCGTCGACTGAAATTTTGCCTTTATCATTCTCGGCATATATAATATCCATATTGATTTCCCATCTATCTAGTTTTATACAGCTCATAAAACTCTATCTTCCTATCCATGTAAATTCCCAAACTGTTATTTGTTGATTTTAATATTTAGAACAGAAGTGGGTTTACATGCTTTTAGCGTAACTGTGGGCAGCCGAAATACGCATATATCTCCGTAAATGAGAACTTCCTACCGTTCCATCTTATATGCAGTTATACACCCATCCTTCCCTGTACTGAAATGTAAATACCTTTTCATACGGATACCCTTCTGTTTTTATTTATCGTCGGCGATTTCCTCTGTCCGATATACATTTCCCTGATACGCCGCCATTTTGAAAGCGGTCACTCGATCGTAGATGGGTTTATAAATCTAACTGAACTCATTTGCATTGACTTGAAACCAATTTTGCGACATAGCTCCCCCATATTTTAAGCTGGATGATATCTAGCTTAACTATTGGGTACAAGACAATTGCAAATCGACCATTCCGAGGTTAGTTTTCCTTCCTTCTATCCTCCTCAAGCTCTGTGGGATGGCGACTAAGAAAATCTGCGCCCACATTCTGTTTTCCAATAATATATTCATCCTTTACTATCTCTCTCCTTCCGGTTCGGCTTTTCATCCAGGCTCTTACTGCTGGTGAAACGGGGTCGGTAGGTTTCCCATGAAGTTTACCGCCCTCTTTTCGATGATAGTTGGATGTGGTTTTCCCTCGCAAATTCGTAGGTTTTTGATTTTCGCTACATGATTTGTTCCTTTTTTCCAGCGCATGGGGTTCAGACTGCAATTGAACCTGTGTGGGATGTTTCCTTTCCCCTCCCGTGCAAATCTCGGGAGTACCCCTGATTGCTGGTTTGCTTGTAGATTTTTGATGAAGACTCTTCCGTCGACTTTCTGAATCTACATAGGTGCACTCTGGACAGGAATTTACATACTGATTTATGTCTTCCGTAATACCTGGCCAGTAGAACTGGGTGGCTATTCTTTGTTTTGTGGCACCATTACCCAGGTGTTCACTCAAAGTTGCTATGTGTCCCCAGCCTATAACCTTATTCCTATAGGTGGATGGTACACCGATTTGCCCATGACTTCTCGTCCCCATCTCCAGCTTCCTGTCAAGAGTCCATGTTCCATATAGAAATGGTCCTTTCCTTGGAGCTTTATGTGTTTTTTTGATAATTTGCCAAACACAGGCTTCAACGTGCTGTCTGCTTCTTGAAGCCCGATTTTTCATTTCAGTTGAATGAAATTTTACGTTGGTGTCCCTCTCTATGTTCCTGGAGTCAGCCTTGGTCTGGATTCCTGCCATAACCATAGGTTTTACAGGGTCTCCTAAGAAAACATATTTACGCCCCAACATTAGGGGGTAAAAGGGATCATCTATCACAGCTGCATTATCTCCCCTTCCACATAGCGACAACTGACATGAATCTTTGCTATGGGTAATGTAAGGGGTGATGTTCCTTTTAGTGGCCCTTGAATGTCTACTGTTTCTGTGGTGATTTGTTCAGGGCACACCAGAGATGCACACACGACTGCGTCATAGGACAAACCTGTGTCATACATTCCTGTGACTTGTTTGCCATTCACAGTCAACTATCTCCTGGGTAGGTGGGTGATGGAGGCTATTCTGACTCACAGCTTCAGTTCCTTCCATAACAGAAGTCCTCACCTGTAGACATGCAGCATGATGAAGGGGTTTTTTTCCTCCCACACTTCATCAGTGTTGTGGTTTGCTCATCTTACAAAATTTGCACCACTTATTCTCCTGTTTGTAGGGTTTCTTTTCCTGAGTCTGAGGGTTCTTGTCATTATTATCAAATCTTTGCTTTAATTTCTTGTGTGGTTGATCCCATCTGGTCAAAATCGGTATTCTGCGGTGGTGGCTTATATCCTTCTACCTGCTTCCTTTTTGTTCCTACCAATTCAGCTTGAGCTGCTTGGTATCTCTCTGCACATTTCAAAATGTCTTCCAGCCTCTCTGCTCCTTGTTCCATAAGGAATTTCCTCATTTCTGAGACATGGAATCTTTCACTTGCTCTAACATAACCCTTTTCTTTTTTCAGATCCTCAGTTAGGTTTTCTGATACTTACCTAAACTACTCCATTTCAACAAATACGTTTCTAGCCTAGTTGAGAACTGGTTATATGTTTCTCCAGGTAGAGGTTTAGAAGTTCTAAATTTCTTCCTATATGCCTCAGAGTTCTTTTCATACCGGATCAGTAAGGCTTGCTTTAGTATTTCATAATTTTCCTGATCTTCTTTGGGGAGTTTCAGAAACACATTATATGCAATACCTCTCAATCCCTGGGATAACTTTAGACTACATTTTTCCTTTTCCAGTCCATATGTAGAGGCTAGCCTTTCATACCTATCCAGGTACGACTCAATTGCGTCCTCCTTTTCAACAAATGGATCTAGGTGGAAGTTCATGGCCCCATTTGCTGTGTTCTGAAAAGAGCTATTCGCAGAATGAGGTGAGCTATTACCATGGGTGATAGTCCCAGCCTGAAGTTCAAGATCAAGCTGTCTCATTTTCAGCTCATGGTCTCTCTCTGCTTGTAACCTCCTTTCTTCTCTCTCAGCTTCTAATTTCTTGGCTTCTCTTTCTTCATCCAATTTCTTGGCTCTCTTTCTGCTTCCAATTTCTTGGCTTCTCTTTCTGCTTCTAATTCTAATTTCTTGGCTTCTCTCTCTGCTTCTAATTTCTTGGCTTCTCTCTCTGCTTCTAATTGCTTTGCTTCTCTCTCAGTGTACTTTTCACATTCCGTCGTGACATACCGGATCAGAGCATCACCATCCATGCCAAGCTCTTTTTCCCACCTGCAGTGTAGAGACCTAAATTTGACCAAGTCAGCCATGATGTAATCTGTAGTCTAGTAGGGCAAGTGATCTTACTCAAACTAATTTACTATCAAATTTAATTAACTTAATTTAAAATTAAAGTTAATTAAACTGACTTCACCATATATGAAACAGCTTTTCTTGATCCTGTAACTCAATGGTAACTCCTACAAATAAATATAATTAATTTCCTACTATGTATAATCTATTCCAAAAAAAAATTTGGGTTTCAAAAAAAATATTTCCTGACCCCAGCAGAAAATAGAAAGATGGCTCAGGAATATCAAATTTTATACTACCGGACGAGCCCCCCACTGTACGGGTTGGTATAATTTAATTTATTTTTAATAAGTTAAGAGTATTCCATTAAAAAACATTTTCTGAGCCTCTTACCAGTAATCCACAGTCCTTAGAAATAAGCACTTTTTATAAAGTTATCATAACAATAGTCAGACTTTGAAAACCCTGGCCCAGTTTGGTAAGAAGTAGGTACCAGATTTAAGGGGCTCCGCCCTGTGACTAATCTTATATTACCCACAGTGCTAGGGAAAAATAAACACTGTACATTCACTGACCCACAAAATGGTATCATAAGTGAATAAATCCTCAGGTACAGTTAAAATATTTTTTAATAATTGCACTATTATTCCTATTTCTACTATGTTGGTTAGAAGAGTAGTACACATTTATTAGAAAGGTGGTCTCAACAATTACTGTCTTGTATGTATGAATTTTACTTTAGATGCTACAGAATAAAGTTCCAGAAATTATGTACAGTTCATGAAGTCCTTTGGAATTTAAGGAAGAACTGTCATCATGAGTTTTTGACTGAGTTTACTGTTAAGGTAGTTTAATTATTGGTTTTCAACTATAGCAGTTTCACATGTTATAGTGGAAGTGTCTAGTGGGTCAAACAGGACACTTAAGATCATTTCCAACTTGAAACTGCTGGTACTGTCCTATGCTGATATCATGACTTGGTAGCCCACAGTAGGGATGGCCAATGACCATTGAAGTTCACTCTTTGGGGTCCCTGACTTTTGTGAAATGCCTCGGGAACTGCCCGCGCTCTGAGACGGGATAAGTCTGTTGAGTTATGTCATGAACCTGCAACACTATCAGCCTTAGCTCATATCTGCAAACTTGTAGCTGACGTAGGACACAACTGTCAATCATTCAGTCCATCAGATGCCACCGTTATACAATCATAGTGGTGTAAAGGACATCATGTTTCCACTGATATAGCATTAATAATTTAACATGTATCAGGTGGTCAGTGTAACTGGACTACACATAAGTCAGACTAATCTTTTCCATCAGGTTCAAAGTTATACAGTCATAGCAATAACATCATATCCGTTAGACAGAATTAATATAACATATCAGGTATAAACATCATCCAGGGGGTGACTCTGCTCCTATGACACCAGTTCCTGATCTCTAACTTGAGGGGTCTAAATCAAATCAAGTACAAATCAAATACTGTAAGCTATGTTGCAACTCGGACCCAAAATTAATACACCGGCTTTAAATACTGGTGAGTGACCACGTGATTGAGTTATTTCTCGGGTATACAATTACATAACATTTTTGCATTGGAACTTGGCTGTGGCACACTCCATTTTTAAACAGCTGTAAATGGGTACAAAGTTGTGCGCTCCGAACTAGGTATTGCAATGGCAGCGAGGACAGAGACTAGTCCGCCTTAAACCTGATGTAAACTGGATCTCCATACAATCAAAGTTTAGTAAGTAAGGACTTTCATTTCCCTATGACAATCTCTGCATGGGACTGCCAATAATCTCGTACAGCGAAAAGCAATATGATAAAATTTAACTTGACTAGGCCGTGGGCTATATGTGATAACTTTTTGTACAAGCAACACTCAGTCATAAATAAGAAGAATAATAAATTTCTTAAGCGTTACAACACGGCGCAGTAAGGCAGCAAACAGTGCACTTCAGGTTGTTCAATTGATGACTGCCACTAATACTTTAGCATATCTGCACATTATTAGGCCCAACATCCAGGGGTGGGGGGGGGGGGGGGGGGGGGGGGGGGGGGGTTCCTCTCTTATTATTGTTCCTTCTGACATGTGTTTTCATTTTGGTCTATAACTTTTTCGCTTACCCTCAGAAACTCAAGGAGCAAGCCTGTTAGTGGTATTCTGTTATATTTGCAGTCGTATAACTGACCGATATTGACCATCGTCATTTAAACTTATAAGTCGGAAAAGTAATAGACATCAAATATATGAACAAGTGTGTGACCAACGTGATCAGGTTTGCTTTTTACTGACATTACTGGTTCTCGAATTAGTCAGCTGTTATACACGGTAGTTATCATAATTTCGCTTACCCTCAGACTTCAGATACTGGACTTAAAAATGTTTCTGGCGATCCGCTCACAATTCATGGATAGTGGCGAAACTCTGTCTCCAGTCTGGCTCAAACCTCTTTCGTTGTGTATCTCTCTCTTTTTTTTTTTTTTTATTAATGTGTTTGCTACTTCATTTTGTAGCACGCCCCTTTCAACCATCTACCATGTACATGGATTTGTTGGTTATATCAGGACGTGTTTCTTTTATTGTAATATGTTTTTGTTTGTATTTGTTTTATATTATATTATCTCTAGTCGGTATTTTTCCTTTTGTAGTTATAGTTCAACATGGTTTTTAAAAAAAATTCCAATATATGCTATTTTCTAAGTTAGTATGTTTTTGCTTTTTACTGGATGGTTTATTTGGTTAATCTGTATGTTTCTGGGGCGAGTCTTTCACCAGTTTGGACTACTGGTTCAATTCCTTATTTGATTTTTATATGTTAGCTTTAGTTTTTGTAATATAGTGTTTTATTAACTTTTGCATTTCTGAAGGGCTCTTTGTGCCTATGAGATTTTCTACACTCATTTCTACCTTGTGGTTACTACAGTATGTCTTAATGTTTTGCCTCTGTTGGTCATATTTTTTGCAGTCCACTAGAAAGTGCCTAATTGTGTTTTGGTTCTTGACACTCTTCACATGTGGGTTCCTCTATCATGAAATATCCAGTTCCCAGCTTGAGTCTCAGCAATTTTTTATTAATTGGTATTTTTAGTTCATCTTTTATTTGACATTTTTTGCTTGGTTTTTTAAGGATTTTATATGAGTGTCTTGCTTTTTTACTTAGGTCCCATGCTGTTATCCATTCTTTAGTTATTTTTTGAGCAATTAAGCTCTTAATTTCAAACTTCCCTAAGCCTACTTCAATTTGGTTATGGCTAGTTCTCCCCCCTTTGGCTTCTTTGTCTGCTAGCTCATTTCCTGCTATCCCCACATGTGATGGTATCCATGTTAGTGTTGCACTGCATCCTATATTTTGTAGATATGTATTAACCTGTAGTATTTCCTCTATAATGTCTGGCCTGCTGCCTTCTGTTCTGTTTCTGATTGCTAGTACTGATGATAGGGAATCTGTGAGAATGGTTACTTTTTTTGGTGGATTTTCTGCAGCTATTTCTAAAGCTTTTAGGATTGCCACTAATTCTGCTGTAAAGATAGATGTATTACTTGTTACTTTGTATCTTTTATAAATTTTTAGTTTTGGTATTGCTATTCCTGCTCCTAATTGTCCTTCTTCATCTTTGGACCCATCTGTATATATAGTTAGGCTATTATTTGTATACCGTTCTATGTACTCTAGTGTTTTACTTTTTGCTGAGATTATGTCGTTAGATTTATTTATCATCTTTGATAAGTGGGAGTCAGTTTCTGGCACTTTTAATTCCCATGGTGGGATCTTTGCTTTATACAGAGCACTACTGTTTATCGCATTAAACAGGTCTGGGTATTGATCCACTTCATCCATTGTTTTCCACCCTGACGGGTATCTATTATGGTTTAATGGAATGTGGCCTATGTACTGGTTACCCCTATCAAAGGTTTTATGTGCCGGGTGAGTTGGATCTTTTGCCACTCTTGCCCAGTAGCTGAATCTCAGTTCTTTTCTCCTTAGCTCCAGGGGTATAATGCCTAGCGCTACTTCTAGTGCTTCTGCTGATGTTCCCTTTGAGGCACCTGCTATTATTGATAGTGCCTGGTTTTTGGACTGTGTCTAGTTTCTTCTTATTGCTTGGGGCGGCTGATGCATAGACAACACTGGCATAGTCAAGTTTGCCTCTAATAAATGATTTATAGAATGTTAACATTGTCTTATTGCAGGCGCCCCAACCACTTCCTTTCATATATCTTAGCATATTAATAAGTCCTCTACTGCTTTGCACTAAAAGGTCTATGTGTTTGTTCCAGTTTAGTTGCTGGTCTAGTACCATGCCAAGAAATCTAGTTGATTTTGCTGTGCATACTTTTTGCTTATTAATGCTTATGTCAATTATATTGTTTTTAATTACACGCCCTCTACTGAAAATCATTCCTATGGTTTTTTTAACGTTTAGATTAAATCCCCACTTGTCATCCAGTCAGATACTTTATCTATTTGTTTTTGTACTGTTTTATAGAGGAATGGGAGATTTCTTCCCGTTCTCCATATCGCAGCATCATCTGCAAACTGAGATAGGTTGTTTTTTAAGTCCTTAAACTCGTCGCCTAGGTCGTTGACCATAATCGTAAAAATTGATGGTGATATTACTGATCCCTGGGGAATTCCATTCTGTTGCTCATATACCTCAGATCTATCATTGTTTATTTGTACCATGAAGTATCTATCCTGCAGGAAGTTTTCTAGGTAATTGTAGGTTCTGCCTACTATACCTAGTTTCCTGATTTTATGTAGTGCACCCTCCCTCCAACACTCATCATATGCTCTTGCTACATCAAGGAATATAGCTACTGTCTTTTCATTCCTTTTGAAGCCTGTTTTAACATCGTGTATCTCTCTCAGTTTACCGATCCGCTACTTATACGCAAAGCGCGGACGTATCGGAGAGTACCGACGTCACAGCCTAAACCTAACCTGAAAAATCCTTCCCGAACAGTGATTTCGGCCGATCTGTGCGTCGACTGAAATTTTGCCTTTATCATTCTCGGCATATATAATATCCATATTGTTCCCTCTTATCTAGTTTTATACAGCTCATAAAACTCTATCTTCCTATCCATGTAAATTCCCAAACTGTTATTTGTTGATTTTAATATTTAGAACAGAAGTGGGTTTACATGCTTTTAGCGTAACTGTGGGCAGCCGAAATACGCATATATCTCCGTAAATGAGAACTTCCTACCGTTCCATCTTATATGCAGTTATACACCATCCTTCCCTGTACTGAAATGTAAAATCCTTTTCATACGGATTCCCTTCGTTTTTTATTTATCGTTGGCGATTTCCTCTGTCCGATACACATTTCGCTGATACGCCGCCATTTTGAAAGCGGTCACTCGATCGTAGATGGGTTTATAAATCTAACTGAACTCATTTGCAATGACTTGAAACCAATTTCGCGACAACCGATGTGACAAATAAATAGACATTAACTGATGTGACAAATAAATAGACATTAACTGATGTGACAAATAAATAGAGAATAACTGATGTGACAAATAAATAGACATTAACTGATGTGAGAAATAATAAAAATAATAGCCCCTTCAGTCAGAACTGACTATGGGAATGCGCTCCTGAGGTGACAGCCCTTCAGTCAGAATATGAAATGACTATGGTAATGCGCTCCTGAGGTGACAGCCCTTCAGTCAGAAATGACTATGGGAATTGCGCTCCTGAGGTGACAGCCCTTCAGTCAGAAATGACTATGGGAATGCGCTCCTGAGGTGACAGCCCTTCAGTCAGAAATGACTATGGGAATGCGCTCCTGAGGTGACAGCCCTTCAGTCAGAAATGACTATGGGAATGCGCTCCTGAGGTGACAACCCTCACCTGCTTATTTTCCTGGTGTTCCTTTTCACGCGTTCGTATTCTCCTCATCTCTTCTGACTTGTGAGCTTTTTTTCGCCCACTTCGGTGGTGATGCCGCAGATAGCATCGCCACTTGGTGCGATCGGCAGCTTCATCTCCCAGGTTGCAGGATTTAATGTCTAGTGCCCTCATGTCTCTCGCACATATCTTTGAATCTCAGCTGCGGTGCGCCCAACTGTTCTTTTGCCTTCTGCCAGTTGTCCATAGAAGATATCTTTCGGGATGCGACCATCTTCCAAGCAGCGGACATGGACAAGCCAGCATAGTCTGCGCTGTCTAAGCAGATACATACTTTGAAGGCCAGCACATGAAAACACCACCTCGACATCTGTTACTTTATCTTTCCACGAAATGCTGAGGATGTGGCGTAGACACCGTAGATGGAAGGTATTGAGCCTTCTTTCTAGCTTAGCATAGGTTGTCCATGTCTCGCTGCCATATAGAAGTGTACTGGTGACGCAGGCGTTATATACCACAGCTTTGGTCTTCATTGAGAGTTTGGAGTTTCTCCAAAAAAGCAATGTGAGAAAAGGTAGCTGTAACTTTGCCAATGGGGCTGTCAATTTCTGTGTCCAGAGTGAGTTTGTCATTGATGGTAGACCCCAGGTATGTGAAGTGGTACACCATTGCCAATTCATAGTTATTGATAGTGATAACTGGTGCAGCATCCACATCCTGACTCAGCACATTTGTTTTCTTTAGACTTATTGTGGGGCCAAAGTCCTTGCATGTTTTGATTTGTGTAATGCGATTCATTCAAGCTCTGAAGCTACTGTTGGCTTTTGAGTGACGACTGCAGCGTCATCATCAGGAATATAAAATTTAACAAGTCTCTTTGTGAGAAATAGACAGGTTGAATAAACTGATGTGGCAAATAAATAGACATTAGCTGATGTGAGAAATAGAGATATCTGATGTGAGAAGAAATAGACAGGGAATATAACTGATTGTGGCAAAATAAATAGACATTAGCTGATATGAGAACATAGAAAGAATAACTGATGTGAGAAATAGAACAGGAGAATTAACTGATGTGAATGACAAATAAATTAGACATAAGCTGATGTGAGAAATAGGACAGGGAATAACTGATGTGGCAAATAAATAGGACATTAGCTTGATGTGAGAAATAGACAGGGAATAATGATATGACAAAATAAATAGACATTAGCTGATGTGAGAAATAGAGCAGGGTATAAGCTTGATGTGGCCAAATAAAAAATTAGACATTAGATATGTGTAGACGGAAATAGATCAGGGAAATAACTGATTTGTGACTAAATATAAGTAAGACAATAGCAGATGTGAGAAATAAGGACAGGGAATAAACTGATGTGACAAATAAATAGACATTAGCTTTGATGTGAGAAATAGACAGGGAATATACTGATGTTTGTACTCAAATAAAAATAAGAGACATTAGCTGATGTGAGAAATAGACATTGGAATAATGATGTGGCAAATAAATAGACATTAGCTGATAGGTGAGAAATGACAGGGAATAACTGATGTGGCAAATAAAAAAATAGACAATTAGACGTATGATGACTTGAGAAATAGACAGGGAATAACTGATGTGAACAAATAAAGGTTAAGACATATATAGCTGAATGTGAGAACTGTTAGACAGGAATAACTGATGTGGCAAATAAATAGACTATTAGCTGATGTGAGAAATAGACAGGGAATAACTTGATGTGGCAAATAATAGACATTAGCTGAATGTGAGAAATAGACAGGAATCATTGATGAGGCAAATAAATAGACATTAAGTGAATTTGATGAAAAGAATTTGACAGGGAATACATGATGGTATTTGATGCACAATAAATAGTACATTAGCTGATGTGACAATTAGAGGGGAATAACATGATCGTGAATGCAATTTAATAGAATTAGCTGATGTGAGAAATAGTCAGGAATACTGATGTGACAAATTAGAGAATAACTGATGTGGACAAATAGAAGATTAAACTGATTGAGAAATAGAGAATTAACTGATGTGACAAATAGAGAAGCAATCTGATAAATGATCCAAATCCTAAAAATTTACCATTACTCCAAATCTCCACCCCAATATAAAATAAACACTCAAAAACAATCTAAACATAATAAAAAAAATAAAACCCCAAATTAAAACCCATAATCAAAATATCCCCCACTTCAATCCCCCAACCTCTTATAAATCATAGGGGAATAACCTGACTCAACCAAATAGAGATCTCCATATCCCCCAATATCCTCCAAAACTCCCCCCCATGATATCCCCACTGATCAACCACAAATCCTCCCACAACTGATTCCCACCCCATAATATCTTCCCCAAACCCATTCCACCCATCATATATCTGACGTGAGATTAAACCCTCCCAAATCACCCCACACAAATCTCCCACCCCTCAAATCCCCCCCATCAAATCCCCCTCCTCTCCACAAATCTTATCCCCCC